>JAFVLL020018587.1:0-31795 GCA_021397915.2 Tor tambroides | reverse complement strand
TCAGTTACTACTCAGCTCTGTATATATATATTTTTACACCATATATATATATATATATATATATATATATATATACACACCATTTTTTTTAATGGACCATGGTATTCTTCTACATTGGAATATTATGCCCAGAATGTTGGCATATGGACAAATTTTTTTAATAACATCTGACATCACTGTATTTTTGTAGGAGCTAACAAAAGAGATGTTTTAACATAGTCTTTGTACAAATATAGGATCCAAACCGAGCTCTTCGCAGCAATCTTGATTTGTGCACATTTCTCTGTCTCATAGCCTGACACACTGACCCTCAAATCACTGCCGTCACCTGATCCGCAGGTACTGTTCAAATTAAATCAGTCCAGTCACCCCGAGCAGATCCAGAGAAACCTTCCCCAAAAACCCTTTTCAAAGGTTTCTTTCAGACAGATCTCTCGTCTTTATCCCCCTTCCATTCAATCATTTCATCCACGCTCTTTGTGTCTTCTCTTTATGGCCGCGCGGTGTGGGGTTACGCAGGAATGTTACAGTTTCACAGCCACACCCAGCTCAGAGGGAACGGCGGCAGGCGGACAAAGGAGGCCGCTGTGAGTGTTTGTGACATTTTCAGACGGCTCGTCTAGCTGTTTTGACAGCGATTTGACAATTTCATCTCTTTCCTGCAACACCGCAACGAGAAGCATGGCGATACGGAGTCGTGAAACCTGTAATTCGACATATCTGAGATGCATCAACCTATGCAAACACCATTAATCTATCAGGCAAACTTGAGGGGATTTCGCGTGATGTTTAGCATGCGACTCGTGACTAGTTGAACGACATCTGATATCTAACAATAGTCAGCTAGTTCTAGAGCGATTCTGTTTTGATTACAGTCACTTCCATCTGATTTGTGACTCTGAAGCCGTTCCAAGGTCAGAGTCACGCCATGTCGTAATGTCCTTTCCAGAAGGATTAGCGCCATAACTGAAGTGCCTCAAAGAGTGCAAAGCTAAGCCAAACGCACCTCTCCTCCGCCAGATCTCTATCTGGGACAGGGGCTCAAGCTGACCTCGCCATTCTAACTATTACAGCCACGTGTGTGACAGGACAGGACTGTCCCTGTCCATTCATTTGTTTACTCTCTGTTTGTCTTTCACTCTTTTGTGGGGTCAAGAGCAGTAGGACTTGTCATGATGGCACTACAAAAGTAGTCCCATCAGATTTCTGCTGCTTGTCCAAATCAGATAATTAAAATTAATGCAAAAGAAGAACTGAAAATGAAACTATAAAAATCTAAGTTAAAAAGAAATGTAAGAAATTTAAATGTATGTTTCATCATTCTTATAAAGTAAGAAATCTTGTGTAATTGACTCTTTTATTATCTATATACAATTATTTATACACATTGATTATTGTATTTATAAACAAATAATGTAATGCTTGTCCAATTTAATTAATTAAAATTAATGCAATAAATCAAAAAATAAATAAAAATTGAAATGAAACTAAATAAATCATGTGAGTTCCGTTTATGCGATATTTAAAAAATGTGAAATTTAAATTGGAACTTGCATTAATTTATAGCTCCATTTTCATTTACATTTTTTAGAATTAACTATAAATAAATGCATTTAAAATCCAATTCTATCCAAAATCCAATTAATATTGCATATATTACAAACAAAAAATAAATAAGCATATTTTATACATTTTCAATGCAGATGTAAATTTTATAATAATATGTAAAGAAAAGTATAATTTATTTAATTATGTTGTCAGATATCCATATAGTTTTTTTAGTAATGTACAAATTTTAAAATATTGTATTAAAAATTATTCTTCATATATGCCAAAAAAAGCATAGCTAGTGGTAACTGAATGTTTTCATTTATTTATTTATGCACTATTGCTGTTCTTAAACTATTCTAACCATCTAGACTAACAGGCAACCAAGAACCACAATCATAAAAATTTGCTGTACTACAGCAAATGAGGGCAGACGGGATGCATGAAATAGTATGTCCTCGGAAAAAATATGTAGTTACGCTTGAGTTGCATCACTTATTCCTGAACTTTCCAGCAGGAAGTAACAAGCAGTGCAGTTTCCGATAAAAATACATGACACTTATAAGACATGAGCCCTGATTTTTTTTTAAAAAATGAAGAAATTGTTGCCTCAAAATCTCTGATATTTCTCATCTTCTGAAACTTGCTAATGCTTTCTGGACTCCACTACTTGATTGAAAGGCTTCAAGCGATGGCTTAACCTTGCTTTAATAAACGCTTAAGTGTAGCGGAGCAGGACAGCATCATAAAGATGTTTCAAAAAATAAACACGGGGGGAAAAAAGAGAGAGAAAAACACTTTAATCTCAATCCCAAAGGCCACTCTCGAATCAGAAGTGGGGGATTAGAGACAGCAGCGGGACTAATACTTGGGCCCTCCGTTCGAGGGGGGAAGATTAGCCTCTGAGACACACTTCCTATCTGGGCCTCCGACCGAGAGGGACTGTACAATCAGCCGTGTTTATCGCAAATGGAGTTCAGCCAAGAGGAAATCACTCTGAATCACATGGGTCGTATCTACAGGCTCTTGCCACAGGAGGACCAAATAGTTTCGGCTATGCTGTGTTTATCAGGACGGCCGCACGGGGCCCAGGTGGGGCGGCCCTCGCTGCGTCAGCACGACTCGCTTCAAGGCCATACTAGATGTGTGAGAACAAACTGAACCGCTGAAGGACAGAACTCCAAATGAACCCCTATAAAGACATCCCAGAGCAACTATAAAGGAATTAAATGCCAGATTTTAGCCATAACAATTTCATAAATTAAGCCTGCACGCTATAGGGAATGATTTGCGCTAAGCCACCTGGTTCCAGAGGGATTTACCTCGTATTTGTGGACCGCCGTCCATAAAATGACCTCAGGAGAAGTTATCTCCACCTGTCTGAGGATGCGGCGCATTTCCTGGGATCAAAGCGAGTCTGAAATGCTTGGTCATGGCGAGGGCCTCTAATTACCACCGATGAGCACATCTACCTACCTATCCTCCATTTCGAGCAAAGCCCAGATGCCCAGAGAAGATCAACATCCACCATCTGTTCAAACTATGCTTTTTTTTTTTTCTCCTCACACAGCTCTTTTATAGCTCTAACTTCTTCTGTTTTTTTGCTGACAGGAGATTTTTATTGTTGCTCCAGTCATATCTATGCAAATGTGACATGATTCACAATATCTTTAGGCAACCTGAGTGTTTTAACGCCAGTATGCAAAACATAGGTACATATTTCCAGTGTAATCAAAGTTGTAGACTAAACAAAGGTAACTTAACTCCCAACTGAGGTTAAAAGACACATCATTATCAGAGCTAGTCAGTAAATGGTATCAATTCTTCACCCAAGATGCTCTGGGACAGATACAGAAAAATGGACAGGTCACACTGAACTGGTGTCTCAACCCCGACTGTCCGGACCTGTTACACTCACATGGCAATCCATGCTGAAGTTGTCATCCATCCCTCCATCCAGTTCTCGCCACTGCTCATTACTGCGGTGAACTTTCCGACCCTCCCTCCATTCGTCCATCTCCCCTCGTCCATGAGCTCAGCGGTGGGAGATCTTTGTCTTCCACAAAAGCAGAACAAAGCCCTAAAACTCCTTCTTGCCAATATTTTATCTTCTCAAGCCACAGTTCACTGGTTTTCTGTACAATTCTCCAGCCCACTTAGTGAGGATTTTCTAAACCTACTGGGTGCCAATCTTCTGTCCCAAACAGGGATTCAGCTTTTTTTAATGGAGCACAACTGCTGCAATTAGGGATGCATAATATTAAAATTCTGTCTAATGGTGATAAACAGATAATTATTTCCATGTTATGGTCACTAACCAATAAATGGTGACTCTTAAAATTAAAATATTATAAAATATTAAAGTATTTATATTATTGTATATGCAAATTAATTTACTTTTTTAAAATATAAAAATAATAAAAACTAAAAAAATGTTTTTAAGTTATCTGCAATAATCTATATTTAATAATAAAATTCTCTATATATGATATGATTAAATTTACTATTTTGTCTGAATAAATGAAAAAAACACTGTTTCATGTTATGTTCAATAACTAAAATATCAAAATTCATATTAAATTCAAATTATGATTCAAATATTTTAAAAATTATTATTATTATTATTATTATTATTATTTAAATTAAAATATTCTACTACTTTGTCTGAATACATGTTTAAAATTATTTTAAAAATGCTAAGTGAATTTAGGCATCACAATATTATATAGTATGAAAATGTGCTAAATGGATTATTTTGATATTTGCTAAAGATAACATGTAACCAAAATCAGCACGCACAACTAAATATTAAAATTAATTATCTTAAAAATGTTACGTGAATTTAGGCATCACAATATTATATAGTACGAAAACTTGCTAAATGGATTATTTTGATATTTTCTAAAGATTATACTTAATTGAAATAAGCATGCATAACTAAATATATTTACCAATACAGTAAATAATAATAAAAAAATCTCCAATATCGGCCGATAATGTATATAATACCAATATATATATATATATAACCAAACTGCAATATCACACACCTCAACTTTTTATGCCACTAGAAATGAGATGTTGGAATCACATGACTGAATATGCATGGCAGATGTTGCATGGTTTGGGGGCCTGAAGTTGAAGCAATTAACCATATTAATGCTAATCAGGTCGAGTACAAAACAATAACTAGTGTGGATCTCCGGAGAGATGCGAGCATGATAACATGGGAAAAACCAGGAAGAACCTGTACTTATCTTCTCTGGTCTCTATTTTATTTCCGTCCATCCCCCAAGGGTTGTCAGTAACTCCCCTCAGCGCTGTAATTAAACATCGCAGATTAGTTTTCCTTGTAATTTCTGGGCATCTGCAAATAGTCCCCGTGACGCTAAAGGAGAAGCACACCCACCAGCCAATTAAAGAGAGCCGGTTTGCGACAATTACCCATACTGACATCTCAAAAGCAGATGTGAGGAACGCTGTCTTCCTGCTTCTCTTGGGTTGAGAATACACCTCAAATATAGTTCATTTTCTACAGGAAACTCTATGCTGTTTGACTATTTTCAGGGAAAAGGCCAATACTTAGCTTACCGCCGATTCTGAGAGCCAAAATCTGCCGCCTACGTGTCTCCTCCGAAAAAAAAAAACACAATTGAATTAATTTCTGAAATGTCAGCAGAGGTATGAAGAGGTTTGAAAGGATCATGGGACATTATAATTGCACTAAAGAATCAAGAAAATGGATTCTCAAGGGACGCAAACTCTTGTCCTCTTCAGCTATAACGTGGCTCCCTCTTATAATAACTTAATGAAACACAAATATTCTCTGAGCAAACAGTGGAAAGCACGTTGGCGCTTGCGAGGGGGAAAAGGACAAGAAAGTGAATTCTGCACAGCTATAATGAATCTATAATGGAAACGGGTTGGTTTGAATATCAAAGGCGGGGGGAGCACACAGATGTAGCGGAGGGGAACATCCTGCGAGGGAATAATGAGGGGTGTCACCCACCCTTCAGAGAGCGAACGCCAACTGTCCCCCTCCGTTTCACAGATGAAACGTCAGCTTGATTTTTGTCTGTCACGATAGCAGCTCCACCTTCGCACCAGCCCTAAAACTTTTTTGGACTTTTTGGCCACTTTTACTGTTCAGAATAATATAGAACTTAGAGGAAATGATGGGAAGAATATGCTTGAATGGGACTGGGAAACAGCACAAGCTACATTTGAATTCCCAATGCCACAACATAGAGAATATGTGCTAAATGATAGTCCGCATAATTTTAAATATAGCACTGCAGAAACTGATTTTCTTTTAAACCAGTAATCAAAACCCAACTTCAGCATCAGATTGGGAATGAAAAAATAGCTTTAAAAACACACACAAAAAACTGTGATTAGATGATTGAATGATTTCCCAGATTAATAAGTCTCTCTTAGCCCAAGACTAGAGAGTGCTATAGACTGTTCCACACGTCCTGACGGGGTTATCGGGGTCTGGCGTACTGATCCACATTCCCACCGCAGCCCAAGAACTGGAAGAGTACACTATAATTAGAGGCTTTCCACATGCTGCAGTTATTTAGCATGCTAAAAGCTGACTTCTCAGAAGTATTACAGGTAAAAAAGTGAGAGTTTGGGGAAAAGTTAAGCTTTACAGTGCAAAAAACCTGACTACTTAAAAGGGGAATTAGTCTTTTTGACAGTTAAAATATTTAAAAAGAGAGAGAAATCCCTACAAGATAAACTAGTGTTCAAAAGTTTGGAATGGTGAGATTTTTTTATGTTTTTGAAATTAGTTTCTTATGCTCACCAAGGCTGCATTTATTTGATCAAAAATACAGTAAAAACAGAAAAAAATGTGAAATATTATTAGAATTTAAAAGAACTGTTTTCTATTTGATTATATTTATTTATTCCTGTTATCAAAACTGAATTTTCAGCATCATTACTCCAGTCTTCAGTGTCACATGATCCTTCAGAAATCATTCTAATATACTGATTTGCTTCTCAAGAAACATTTCTTATCATTATTAATGCTGAAATAGCTGCCCTACGTCATGTTTTCGTAGAAACGTTTTTTTAATGAATAGAAAGTTCAAAAGAAAAGATTTTTAAACAATTTCTTTGCTACATTATAAATGTCTTCACTGGCACTTTTGATCGATTTTAAGCATTTTTAGACATTTAAACTGGAAAATCACTAAAAAATACTTAAGTAAAGTTTTAACCCCAACTAATCGAACCTGTTTCACACTGTAAGTAGTCATGACAATAAAATGACATATTGCCGCCCATCAATCTTTTAACAATCTCACATTGTCACTTACGCGGGTCCTAAAACTCCCTTTTCTTTGATGGCCATTTTACAGCTGTTTTTAGAGTGCGAGAAAACCTGCAACAGACACGTTCGTCATTCTTAAAGACGCAGCCTGATACTACACATTACGCAACGTGTGGCCCAGAGCCATCGGGGTGAACAGTGAGCTCTTATGGATAAAGCCAGTCTCATCTTTTCTTACATTCCTCTCTCTCATTCTTTGTTCCTCTGCGAGTCATTATACTCTAACAAAGCGTGACACATGAAGCATTATAAGCCTCCGAGTTTCATATTGAAAGGAAAACATGGAAACAAAAGGGGCAAAATCCAACTTCAGGGACAAACACAGGACATACAGAGCAGAACGAATACCCGGATTGACCCATTTTACCTCAGCGCGCCGCACAGAGCCTCTACTGTACGTGAAGTTAATAATAAACCCGCAACAGATCTGCGCTAAGCGTCACTGCCTGGCCAAACACGGCTTGTTGAAAGTTGGATTAGATTTACGGTCCGCCGGGTGTTGGGCGATCGTAAAAGCGGGATTATTAACATAACTTTAGAAAAAGGAAAGATTGTGTACACAGTGTTCTTGTAAGAGCAGGCTAGGCAAAACAAATACATTTTGAGGTCTTAACTTCCTTTTCAGCGGTTTTCTTGGCAATAGCACGTCTGACATTCCTGGTGTCAGTCTGAATAAGTAGGTGAGTGTTGATATCCGAGAAGTGATAGATTTCTCTCTGCCTCCGACACTGACTGTCTAGTTTTGGATGGAAAAAGGGAGTTTAGGCAGGAATTCTACTACCTTCCTGTCGCAGGTTTCCATCATGGTTGCCTGAGCGGGGTAATTACATGCGTGGCGGCGGGGCAGGGGGGCGGAGGGAGCGGACAGGCAGTGAGGGTTTTGAGCTTTGCCACTGTGTCATTATGGTCCTGTTTGAACCTTATTCAGAATAAGCAGCCCGAAGGCTGCGGCCAAACAGCCCGAGCTTTTCCTCATGTCGGGCCAAGTCGTCCACCCGCCCGCCAAGCCTCTTGTTTTTGCTCTTGCAAAAAAAAAAAAAAAAGAAGAAGGCCTCCAGAACAAATAGCATACAGTATATCACCCTCTGCTTGATACACTGCATGATATTTTCTCACTTTTTAGTCTCTGAGCTCACATAATTTTCCCACCAACTTCAACAAATACAAATTTATGTTTCTGTTTGACCAGTGCTGGGCTACAGAAGCTAATAAAAACACTGTAGATTTCTAACTAGTACCCTCATGAAAATGTACAATGGTTTTACTACAGTAGTATTAACTGTATTAACCATGGTATTTTGGCTTAATAGTTAAATATTTGAAGGGTCAAAGAATCAACTTTATGTTCAATTTTATTACTTACCATTTATAAATATTAAATAAAAAATCTTCCAGTAAATTGAAGTAAAAAAATATATATATATAATAAGTAATAAAATTAACTAAAATTATGTATTTTTATGTTTTGTTTTGTTTTTTGTTGTACTTTTGGTTGATGTTCACAGTTAAACAACTACTATACTTCAAATTACTAGATCTTTTCTTGTTAATGTTTTAAGAATTTTATATGAGACATTTACTGGAAAATTTTACTTCAAAAGTAAAATTTTGCAAGATACTAAAACTTCTTTTCAGAGAACATAACTTGAATTCAGTTTATTTCTCTAACTCAGTAAATAACTTAGTAAATAACGCTCAGCAAATTTTAGGTAAAAAAATTTTCACAGTTAAAAACCAATCACCAGATTTCAAAAAAAAAATTTCTTAAACAGTGTTTTAAGGCTTTTATATAAGATATTTACTGGAACACAAGATACGTTTACTTCAGATGCAAAATTTTGCAAGATATTTAATCTTTCAAAACTCTTTATTAAAAATCTTTTCAGACAATATGACAATATAAATTCAGTTTATTTCTCTTATACCTTTTATACCCAAATAGATTAGTTTAAGAATAACGCTCAGTAAATTTTGTAAATTTACTTTTTAAAACAATAATAAAAAAAAATCCTCTGAAAACAAGTATAATGGCATACACTTATTGTATTTATTATATAAAAAAACATAAAAATACTGAATAATAAATAGATATTTGTAATGTATGCCAGAACTACAGTACATTTCCATAAGAGTAAGGCCAGTTTTTAATAGCAGATCTTAAGAGTGAGTACATGCCATTGGTACACACTACACGAGCGACTCGCTCCCCCTCCGGGACTCGATTAGATTACAACAAGAGGGTTGGTGACAGCTCGTAGGCATACTTGAAAAGCGGTTGATATCCGAGATCAGTCCTTTCAAGCTTAAAGAGAGACGGTATGTAATGCATATTACGTCCGAGGCCAAGGAGAATCGCTGAAAACCACAAGTTTTAAGTAATAAGCCCATTTAAAGTATCTGCTTTGACCCTTTACACAAAAACAGTTTTGTGAATCCTTTTTAAAAAGGATAAAAATCGACCCTGTTCATGCACAACTCCTCGAATCAAATGAAAAAGAACAAAGAGACACAGCACTTATCAATAAAGCGTAACATATAAAAGGTAACTGGTATCTTGTGATCTCTACTGTAAATATCATAAACTATTGTGAGTTCATTTATGGTTTTTATAGCTCATGACCACCTACTGAAACCCATTCTGTTCTGTTCAGGCCGTCTGGCCCGTTTCCTCCATCAGGATCAACATGCAGGTCCAGTGGCACAGTCACATCCTGCCCATCTCCAGCGAGATTATCCGACCCACTGAGTCCATTGAGACCCAGAGACCCAAGAGGAAACTGGAAACGCTTTCTATTCAGCTGGAGAGGCTACAGGCGCTCTTATATTCAGTTCCAGGCCAGGAAAGTCACAAACATAAAGCCAAATTAAGACTGGCCTGCTTTCAAACCGCTCCTGGAAGACGATACGAATCCTTCGGAACTGATCCGCTAAGCCTATGTTATCCAAACACATCCGAAATCTTAATATCGCACGCTATATGAAAACACACATAAACTGCAAGAACCCAATGCGATAAGAAACCAGCCGAGCACTTACTAGCTACTTCCAGTGAGGCGTTGTGGCTAACCGCTTCTCCCAGGTAGTTACGGGCCACGCAAACGTAGGAGCCTTCGTCAGGTTTGCTGCGACGGCCGTGAACGATACGCAGGAAGAAGAGTGAGCCGCTGGGCAGGAGCATGCGGTGGGATCGAGGGTTGTCCCGGTCCGTTTCCACACGCTCTCCATCCTTGTACCACTCCACAGTAGGGGTGGGCCGCCCCTCCGCTTTGCAATTTAGGGTGGCTGGTTCGCCCTTGGATACGATCAGATCAGAGGGGTGTTCCACAATGCGGGGTGCGTAGTCTTCCTGCCGCAGACGGGATCCTGGGATAAAAGAGAGATGTTTGATTAAATAACACTTAATATCAGTTTATTCTAATATCATTTTATTTAGATTTTTTTTTTAAATGCTTAACATATTTTATATTTAAAGTATATTTTAATTTAAAAATAAACATTTAGAAATTAATTTACTTTAAATTCAATATTAAGCATATTATAAAATATTATTATTATTATTATTATAAATCATATTATTATAAAAATAAAAATGTATTAATAAAATGGAAATATACTTAATATGAAATATTATAATCCAATATTACACATATTATAATAAAAGATTTATTATTATTATTATTATTATTATTATTATTAGTAGTAATAATAAAATGGAAATGTTCTTTATATGTGTGTGTGTGTGTGTGTGTGTGTGTGTAAATGTGTATATATATATATATACATACTATTACTACTATATACTATTATTATTGTTATTTAAAAAATGAAATATATTTAATATATTATATAAGCAAATCACAATTAATAAATTGTTCTCTTCTCTCTCTCTCTATATATACATATATTATAATGTGTGCATATAATTTATATTTAAATTATATATTAAGGATAGATAGATAGACAGACAGACAGACAGACAGATAGATAGATAGATAGATAGATAGATAGATAGATAGATAGATATAGTCAATCATAATCTAGAATTCAATAACACTGTGGCATAAATTTTAATACACAATTCACAAATTAAATGGATAGACAGCTTCCTCAAGTTTCCAATGCTCGCTCAATTATGCTGTTCTAATGTACGAGCACGATCAATATTCAAGCAATATTAATGACGATCAATTTTCCAATGAGCTTCAGGTCAGATGAGATTCTGTTTTGTATCCTAATGCAAATTCAATACAAATAAATTGCGCCGCTGACTAGATCCAGATGGATGCATCCTGATATTTTCATGCCTGAACGTGATGACTTTGGGTACAGGAGACACCGGCTGAACTCAGAGCATGATGTCATGGGGATCCATTACAACATACAGTTATTTAAAGGAATAGCTGACCCAAAATGAATTTTTAGTCACCATATGCTCAAAAAAAAAATGTTTTCCATACAGTGCAAGTGAATGGTGACCAGAGTATGTTGAACTGACACGCCTGTATTTTCTTTGTTTTTTCAGACCTATTCTAGCAGTCAGCATCAAGTGCCATATATCAATATAAACAGGAGAACTTGAAGTTTCATTCTAGCTAATTTAAAGTCCCAACTTTCCCTTTGTTTTCTCTAAGAATTAACGAATTTCCAGAATTTTAAGAAAAACGTAAGCAATAATTGGGTAACAGAAACTCCTGAAGTTTGGATTTTTTTCTTTAAAAAGTTGTATCTGTGTGTTTTACACTTCCAAATAAAATTTTGTCTACATATAACATTCCCCAAGCAAGTTATAGCCATTATTTTAATGTTATTTATAGAAAACTTTTCAGTGAAAAACAGGTCTATTTACTTTACTAACAATAGATGTATCCTAAAAAAACATTTAGGAGTAAAGAAAATGGAAACCGTATTTATATACTTGATGATAAATATATTTTCAATCTGAGCATAGACAACGACACAAACAGTGCAGCAAGTTGAGAAAAAAATTGTCAACGTGCAACAAAAAGCGACAGTGCAAATGATTCACAAACTACACACAAAATGGGTAAAAATTATATAGAGAGCAATAGAAAAAAATAGTGCAAATGATCTTTATGAACAATATAAGTATTATTTACATAATAAAACAGCCAAATGGATCGATCTGCTGGCTGCACTCTGCGTCAGAATTGATTTTACCAGGACATCGCCTACATGACGAATACCTAAATTCCAGTGCTTTATCCAATATGTGCATTTTTCATCCTTGCTTTTGGTTTATTTTATGCCAAAGTGCTCTGTCCTGTGTTTTCTAGGCTTTTTCAGGGGAGTGCTCTCATGCCGTGTGTTATTTTGTGTTTGTTTTTGTGCACACAACACTTCCACTACACTTTGCGTTTGCTCAAATTCCCATAGAAACGTCAAACAACAATTCAAAAGACCAAAACCTATGTTTATTGGTTGAATATGTGACAGTTTGAACCAATCTGGGCACGGGGGTGGGACTTAGCATCAACAATCGTTTCTGTTTGGCTCAGAGGGACGAAATGCATTGGCTTCTTCTGACCAATCAGTGTTGTTTAGTGTGTTTCTATTAGCAGCCATATCACCCTGTAGCCCAAGACTGGTTGCCCACTGAAGCTAAGCAGGGTTGAGCCTGGTCAGTACCTGGATGGGAGACCTCCTGGGAAAACTAGGTTGCTGCTGGAAGAGGTGTTTGTGAGGCCAGCAGGGGGTGCTCACCCTGTGGTCTGTGTGGGTCCTAACGCCCCAGTATAGTGATGGGGACACTATACTGTAAAAAGCACCGTCCTTCGGATGAGACGTTAAACCAAGGTCCTGACTCTCTGTGGTCATTCAAAAAAATCCCAGGATGTCCTTCGAAAAAGAGTAGGGGTGTTACCCCGGCATCCCTGTGAATTTTCGTGGCCTCTGACCATCATGGCCTCCTAATGTCCCCTTTTTCACTGATTGGCTTCATCACTCTGTCTCCTCTCCACCAGTAAGCTGTGCTGGTGGGCGTTCTGGCGCACTATGGCTGCCGTCGCATCATCCAGGTGGATGCTGCACACTGGGGGTGGTTGAGGAGATCCCCCCCTTGTATGTAAAGTGCTTTAAGTGCCTTGAAAAGCGCTATATAAATGTAACGAATTATTATTATTATTGTCAAAATGTGATGACGTAATCACGTACTCTACGGAGCCTCTGAATATCCAACTGAGATAAATGAGAACCTCTGCTTTACGATACTTTTTAAAGCATTCAGATAGGATTAGCAGTTCAAAAGTTATTAAACATTTATTAAACATTTAAGAACAATAGTTATTTTTAGCCGCGGGCAGCTGTCTCGGTTTTTGAGGGTTAAAATATACCACAGACAACATTCTTCTAACATTGTTATGAGTTTTCTGACTTCGAGAACCATTGTCGGGCTCCAGACTAACATTTGAGGACACCAGCACCAGTGACATTAAGTTGGTGGCACCAGCACCTGACAGTAAAGCACTCACCCATCACACATGTACATCTCAGAGATGTCTATTTGATGTCTGTATTTACATATGCATATTTTTTTAGAGTGTTTGCTCATCTGCAATATGCCTCTAAGACGTTTCCTGTCGGATGTCAAATAGACATTTATTAGAATGCATGTAAAACTGCTTCTGAGACATTTATCAGATTACACAGCAGATATTTCCCAGATATTTAGCAGACGTCTTACAGATGTACTTGTGCTGTCTGAGTAGTTTAGATGCAGATTAAATGAACTTTTATTACTGTCATTCAAAATGTCTAAATATAATTTAATAAATACAAAAATATATATTAGGGAGTGGAAATGGCTATTAAGCCTATAAGTACTTCTCTGCAGCGACCTACTAGTGGTAATTGAATGTCTTTTTTATTTTTAAATAAGTGTTTGCTTTCCTACATTTTGAAACTTTTAGTTTTATAAATTGGGGCAACCAATGAAGGATGAACAAATAATGTTATTACATTAAAAATAACTTTCATATTCGATATTACTTAGAGCTTTGAAGTGCTGGGAAAAGTGTGAAGCATTTAAAAAGACCATTTCTGCCACAAGTTGTTCCTGTAGTTTTACTATGTTAAATCCATGGTGAATGGTTGTGTTTATTGAACGATGTTTTTTCCTGGTTTCCATATCAGTGGCGTTTGTTCTGATATCTGTAGCTTTAACAGAATTCTGCGTTGAATTTGAATGCTTCTCACAAGATTTGACAGAGATGTTACTGATTCTGCAGCAAATTCGACTACTTTCTTCACTGTATCTCCCAGCGCTGTGTATAACGGTGATCGAGATCAGCCCGCGGCTCCAGCAGATAAACGGTCTGCACTGCATAGTGGATTCGTTCCACTTTCGGTTCGTTTGTCCAGTGTAGCTCTTGTAAATCGGTCATGATGAGAACGCAAGGCTGTTTATTCCATTTTTGGAGCTGAGAAACAACCTTTCTTTGACTGAATGCGCGTTGCGATGACGTCACAGGACGCGTCTAAGCCCAAAATTTGCGGAAATTGCGAGCTCTTGCGAAAATTGCGGAGTTTGCTTGATTTTGCGATAAATTCAGCGATCGCAGAAACGCAAAATCCTGGAGGGATTGCCTAAATGTTAAAAAATTCGGTCACCATTGACTTTCACTGTATGGAAAAGTGCTGTGTGAACATCTCCTTTCAACAAAGAAAGAAATACACAATGGTTTGGAACAACATAAGGGTGAATGAATGACAAAATGAACCATTCCTTGAAATTTCTGTGAGTAATTCCTGAAGCAGCTGTTGGTAACTTCCTACGAACATATTGGTGTGGCTTTGACTAACACAAAAGCTCTGGGAGGGAACGAAGCCCTTCATTACCGAAATCTCTCTGTTCTTTGGACTGCGGCAGACCTGTGCTTAAAACTAAATACTGTCATTTCAGTAGTGTGACCACTTCCTGATCAAGCGTGGAAATGAGAGGGCTGTAAAGTTAGGGATGAGGGGGTGTTTGGAGGAAAAGGGAGATAAGAGGCATTACAGAGAGACACACACATCAGACAGCTCCGTGGATGTCTGGGTTTATGTGTGTGTGTGTGTGTGTGTGTGTGTGTGTGTGTGTGTGTGCGCGCGTGTGTGTGTGCGCGCGTGCGTTTGAAGGCTGGAAGTGTAAAGGAAGCACTGCGTAGGGAAATACAAAAGTAGCTAGAATTGGAGACAGCCAATCTGCCTTTCTGGGCTTAAGTCGTTTGCTTGTGTTCAGAGACCAGTGAACTGCACCCGTAAGACCTGGTTTATATGCAAATGAGGCTTGCATCTCTAATGCCTAACGGCTACAATATAGTGCGTGTGCATCTCAACACTGCCCTTTGGAGTCCATTCAGCCCCAATTAAAAAGAGCTAGGATTAATTGGTAGTACAGGGTCAAAATTCATTCAACCAACCCCCAACCCACCGGCTTTTTTCTCGCTCTCTCCATCCCATCCCCCGTTCCTTACATCCAACTATCCCTCCCTCTGGCCCTTCTGTGGAAGGAGAGCTCCATAAGACAGCATCTAGGAGCATTAAATCATCCCTAACATCAGCAAGAGTTTGCGCGAGGTAATGCATTCATCGATTTGCATGTTGCGGAGAAGAGCGGTTGGCTCTGGTGTTTACAGTACGTGTAAATATGTAATGGGAAGATAATGAGCTGTGCTTTCTGACGCATACGAACACACTGCGGGCCCGCAGGATGATACACTGCAAGTACTTTTCTGTCAACAGCACAGAGTGAATGCATAATGGTTATTGTCTGCTAACAGCCATGTGAAAGTACAGTTTATGTGCAGAAATTACGTGATACTGTATATACAAACGTACTATTATCATTAGTCTAAATGCATAGAATGTGTGTAATTTTTTTAAACTTGCAAAACGCATGCGTTTTTAAAAAAAAAATTTATTACACACAACACATACTATATAGCTAAAAAAAGACATTATTATAAATAAAAGAAAAAAGAAAGTTAAAAAATAAATCAGTCCAATATTTGGCCACTTTATATTGTCAGCATTGACTGAAAGACACAGTATGCTAATATTGAAACTGAGAATAAGCAAACTAAGCATTTTGACTCAGATTTTATATTGATTTTATATACATTTTCACACTGAATCCAATTCTGACTTTTATCTGTGATGCTGAATGCATAATGACATTTTTTATTATTTTAAAAAGCATTTTGTGTCAATATTTGATTACATATTGTGTCCAATATGTGTTTTGTAGCAATCCAGTAAATGTGCAATCCAATAAGTGTTCATTATATATATAGGCATTATATCAGCCACCTCTCATTCTCTAGTATTGGCTATAGAAAAACACAATTTGTTTGCCTATAATAAAAAGGATGAGTACTAAAGAATGGTGACAGAAGAGGAAAGTCTGAAAAAATAATGAGGAAGAAAACGGCTCGGGGTAATCTCTCAGAGCTTCCGCATATTAAGTTAACCTGTTCAGGTTCGGCTCTTCGATCCTGTTAAAACAGTCTGACTTCATCTATGCTGCCTGCATACGCTTAGAGAAGTATCCAGTCAGAGAAGGAAAAACTACCCCCCTCCTCCTCCTCCCGAGGTGCTCACGAGTCCACTCACAAAGTCAGAAGACCTCACTACATGCAATATTCCCACTGCACTTTGAAATGCAGAAGCCCTGCTCTCGCTCTCGGCAGACCAACCATACTTATTTTATTTATTTTTTTATACAGTGGAACGCTGCATATGCTCAATAATGAGAGGTACTGCCGAGGGCGGCGCCACGTTACACGGTGAAGTATATTTCAAATTTACATGCTGTGAACGAGACAAAAATGCAAAGAAAGAACGAACGAAAGAAAAAGAAAGAGTCTGTATAACTCAGACTCTCTTCATGGATAATAAATAAAAGCAGCTGTGTTTCTAGTATTTCTTTCTGAGTGCTCCGCTGACTTTTCATCTGTTTATTTCCACATCTGACTGTTTTCTTTCTTTTGCTTGTCCACTGCTTTTGGTCTCCTGTAGCCTTTCTTTTTCCCCCTCTCTCTTTTTTTCCATGCTCTTTCCTCCTGTGCTCTTTCCTGCTCTCTGAGAATATGAGATGAGCTAATCAGCTCCATGGGCTCAGCGGAGGGACGCTGGGATTTCTGCATCTAAGATCTGATCGATCGCTGCCTAGGGCAAGAATCATTTTCCTCCTCTCTGACTGACACACACACACACACACACACACAAACATACTACATACATACACATGAAGTACACTCAATATGTGAGGCTGTATCTGTCTTGCTATCCTTCTGTCACTCCACTTTTCCTCATCGGGCGGAGGGAAGCCACTGGAGGTTTGCATTGGAGGTAATTAAGGGGAGAGGAAACCTTGGACAGGGGATTCAACACAAGCCTGAAAATCCCTTACTCTGCTTGATTTGTTTCAAACATAAAAATGCTGTCAGGCAATCCTACTACTGCAAAAAAAAAAAATATATATATATATATATACACACACATACACACATAGAGCGTTTCCAACTTTCATAAAAAAATAAGACCTTTTAAACCATTAAATCAGCATTTTAGAATGATTTCCAAAGGATCATGTGAGCTCATGTGATCATGTCAGCTTTGTATCACAGGAATAAATTACATTAAATGTATATTCAAACAGCCATTTTGAATTCTAGTATTATTTTCCAATTTAATTTTTGATCAAATCTTAATTTGAAACTTTTGAAACTCAAACTTTTGGTGTCAGTGTATGTGTGTATACACAATTATTTACATGAATAAAAAATGTAATTTATTAAAAATAGTAGGAAATATATAGTAGGTGCGAAATGCTTTAACAAATTTTTCTTTTTACCAGTTTTTCCCACACAATATAACTATATTTCTTCTTAAATATGACTTCATTCTGAAAATTATCACTACATTAATTTTTCATTTGGACTTTATTAAGATTTAATAAAAAAAAATAAATAAAAAACTTATCTAGAGTAACTCGCACTGCTGCCTGAAGGTGGGAAAAAATAATTTTAGGTTGATCTATAATGGTTATATCTGGGGTCTTCTTCAATAAGGTGTGTGTAAGTGTGTGTGTGTGTGTGTGTGCGTTTGTTAAGTTGCCTGGGAGGAACAGAGACCATATCAGCGAGGTGCTTTCACTCTAGTCTGCCTTTGCAATTAAAAAACTCCACATACCTCTCAGCCATGTTAACCTACACAGCTCACAGCTATATTCATGCACAGTGCAATTACATTACAACCTACAGTGCAGTTCACTTCATTTATTTCCACACAGAGGGGAGGAGGGGAAGGAGAAAGAGAAAGAGCGAGAGAGAGAGAGAGAGAGAGAGAGAAGTGTCACATGGCAGTTTTAATAAGTTCAGCTTCAGTGGCTGCATTAACTTCAGATGGAAATGAGCTGTTCTCAGTGAGTCCTCATCAATGAGAAGACGAGATCCTGGCACTGAGAGAGAGTTACGGCCAGACACTGATCGCCTGAGGACGCCAAGGTCATACAGCGTTAGTACAGTGTGAGAGAGACACTGGACACAGAGAAAGAGAGACCAAACAAGAAAGAAAGAGAAAGCAAAACAGATTAAATGACTTTGTAAAGAAAGAAAGAAAGAAATGTTAAGTTTTATGTTTATACTCTACTATAATAAATGTATTTTGTCTAAGATTTATCATTGCAAATCACACAAAAACAAATCATTATATATATATATATATATATATTTTTTTTTTTTTTTTTTTTTTTTGATTAACTATATGTATACTACAGGGTTATAATAGTTAACTAAAATGTAAACTGAAAATTGAAGCCATTAAAAAAAAGCCATTCCTGTTATTTTAAATAAAATAAACCATACCTGAAATAAAATATTATAAAACTTTTTTCAGTTAGTTGCTAAAGCAACATTTCTCATTCTAATTAAGTTTAACAATGTACTAAAATAATTAAAAGTAAAACTGAAGTATAAATGAAATATAAATTATATAAAAACATATAAAATATAAAACATTTTATAATCATAAAACATGTCTTTTATAGACATATAAAAAAACTAAAACTATATAGAATATATAACTATATAGAAACTTTACAGAATTAAATTGCATTTTAAAATATATTAAAATTATTTTAAATTGTAATAGTATTTTAAAATATTACTCTATTTTTAATCAAGTAAATCCATCCTTGGTGAGCATAAGGCACTTCTCTATATATACCCACAATGCAATGCAAGGATAAGATCAACTTCCTGTCGATGTGTTAATGTGTCATGAACACGGATACTTTACTCTGTGTACTTGTGTGTGCTCTGCAGTAAAAATCTCTCTATCTTTCCTTATCATGACTCAGGAGATAAAGAAACAAGCCTCAAGTGTGTGTAGATATAGATGCGCAACTTTTCAAAGGCCTTAATGAAGCTCAAAATTCCCCTTTCCTGCAAACATGCCCTATAGCACAGCACTGAAACAAAGAAGAGCGTGAGTCACCACGCAGGACTGCTCTGCTGCTTCAGAACTGCTTTCAATCACCACTGGCTCGACTTCGATAGGAGTATTTGAGAACAGATAAGACAGCCGCACCACGGAGGGCCGCGGCCTATCTGTAACACCATTAATCGGTGATTAGCAGGTCATTTAGTGGGATTTATTGGGCAAGATAAGCACAGGGTGTGCATTCGGCCTTTTCACAGAGATAGCTTAGCAACACCTGTACTGGTCATAAAACTGAGTCAAAGAGTCGTAAAAACCAGAGGGTGGATCTGCTTGAATGTTAGAGATCGGTGAACTCGACCGGCATTTCTTGTCTGTCGTGTCCCACCTAATTAAAGCCAAATGCACACTGTATGATTTAGACACTAATTAATGCCTTTTGCAATGAATCTAAGCTCAGTTCTGACTGAGAAAAAGTTTAAAAACATCAATACTGGCTAGGGCTGCATTTGGTGGGGGAAAAAAAGAATCTTAATTTTTCTGATAAAAATTTGCAATTAAAAATGTGATTTAAAAAAAAGCTACATTTTTGCTGTGGGATGCACAGTTTGGCCCAAAATTGTGTAATTATATATCAATATTTGTATATACATTTTAAATAATTTTTGAATATTTTTATAAATATTTTTACTACTATTTTTAGATTGAGTAACATTTTTATATTATTATTATTACTAAATAAAAATATTTAACAAAATAAGAAATTGCAAAATGAAAAATCCTAAGTGTTAATTGTAAAATAAAAAATGAGCACTTAATAAAAAATATATATTTTTATATATTTTTACTATAATTTTTAGATTGATTAACAATTTTATATTATTATTACTACTACTACTAAATAAAAATATTCAACAAAATAAGAAATTGCTAAATAAAAAATTACTTAAAAAAAAAGTACTTAAGAAAAAATAAATTAATAATAATACTAATAAATGTACAGCACAACTGTGAAATTGCAATACTAAAAGAACAAATGAGTTTGTGCGGAGCATCATTTACTGCTAACCGAGTTGTTCTGAGATACTGAAAACACCAAGATATGAGATGCTAACGTGTAAAAAAAAAAACACAGTGGTGCACTTCACGCTGAAACATGCATTGCATATATTTAATTAATTAATTTCACCCTAATATTGGCTTTTCTACTCATTTTAGAAAATAAATATTAATTAGCGTTAGCCTTGACAAACTCCAGATATTCATCTCGCTAGGGTTGAGGTGAGATGGCATTTGGCGTATCAATAAGCTCAGAAAATGACAAAACTAATAAAATGCTTAGTCAAAGTCCTAAAATTCTTTTGTACAGTCTGACAGCTTCATAAAGTACAATCTGACAGTTTATGATCGTAAAGGACAGAAAAAAACCACACTGTATATACCCAGCTTAAGATCAGAGGGCTCAGAAAAGTGAACTGCCACTCTGTCATTTGATGTTATTCGAGAAAGCGGCGTTGAAGCTCTTCAGAACGCAGGTCGCCAGGCCTCATATTTCAAACTCAGAATTCACATCACGGCCTCAGCCCGAAACGTCCATCCTCGCGAGTCCCATCTGGGGCCAGCGGAGTATTTCAGAAACAAAGGCGAGCCCGGAGAGGAAAGCCTCTGTCAGCTGTGAAACAGATCTGCGGGGTCTCCTCTGGCTGTGGGGGTCAGAGGCAGCCTGGAGAGAGAAGCAGGGCTCCGCTGGGAGACTGCGGCCCATCCTGCCCAGGGGCCCCCCAGTCTGGAGGGCTGAAACAATGAGAGCAGTCTCTCTGCCTCTGGCTCCAGTCAATCTCAACAGACACCCAGAAACAGATGGAGAACGGCTGAGGCTTTCCTAAGAGAAGATGATGCTGGATGTGTACAGTGACAGTGCGCTAGTGATGTGTGACACTCATAAGTCATTCTGAATATCACTGCTGCTGTATGAGACCTGAGGATCACGGCTCTGTACTGCACATGAAAACTCCCTACTGTTTTTTTTTTCTAAAGAGATAAAACAAATTGCGATTTTTTTTTTAATTTAAAAAAAACGACAATTTGGCCCAACATTTTGTGATAATTTTTTAATATGACTATGGAATGAAATAATTTTAACATTTGTAAATATTGTTACTGCTACTAAAATATTTAACAAAATAAGAAATTACTATCGTAATTGTAAATTGTAAAATAAAATTAAAAAAAAATCGAACATTTAAGAAAAATCGGAGATACTGAAAACACCAATCATGTGCTGCTCACGTTTAAAAGAACACAGTGACGTGCTTTACTCTGAAATATGCAACACATATTTATATAACACAAATTGTATTGCAACAGCACATATTATCCAAAAAAATAGCTAGTAAGTTTAAAATGTTTTCGTAATAAAAAACACATTTTTCCACCATAATTTGTAATATTAACCATGTTATCTAGATGTTTTCCCTTTTTTAAGAAAATGTGAGTGGTTTACCCATGAAAGTAACAAAACAATTCAAACAGCTACCTCTTTGTCACATGACCTCTTAGTGTGCAGACATCCAGTTACAATATCTACAATAAAATTGACTTTTTTCCAAATTTCAATCCAATCTTGTGTAAAAACAAAAATGTGTTGAAAAATCACAACTTACATTATTTCAAGTTAAAATTAGAGATGATCCATAAAATGACCTATATGTATGGCTTACGTGTTAAAAACGTGCATGCTATGCACTTTATAAACACTATATACTGCACAAATAGAATGAAATCAAACATTTGGATATTGATGGGAGATATTTTTGTCAAACTAGTCTTATTTGTGGCTAAAAAATGCGCAAAAAAAATATGTTGGATTACAAATAGCACTGTCAGGCCATACAAAATCTCTGACGTATACTGGCTTCTTCTGAACGACAAATCAGAGAAAGAGATGTACGACGGCATCATATCCCTCACATATAAATAATTCACCTGTCGTCCTCACTCTCAGAAAATTCACAGCAGCAGGATTCAGCTCCTTGTTAGTGGATGAGGGCGACCACGTCTGTTTGGATACAGCAGTGGATGGAATATTCCGACTTGCTCGTGTCACTCTTCCTCACTGCCACTGACAATTAAATCAGCCCCTCATGTGTATATTTACAAGACCTCTCAGTGTGTGAAAATGCTTTCATTCTCAGGGGACGGCTGTGAAGCCTGTACTACAGTTTCTCCACTAGGCACATGCAAAACAACGGTACCTGCAATTAAACTCTGGACAGCACGCCTGCTGAAGATCCAGCGTGTGTGTGTGTGTGTGTGTGTGTGTGTGTGGTGAAGAGATTTAGAGTCACACTGGGAGATGTGTGAGTGAAGCGCTCTGCCAATTACATCTTGTTTTTGTTTTTCCCCATTGAGGCAAATCCGAGTGACTTTGACCAATGTCTCTGCTGTATATCAGGACAACTCCCACTAGCAGGAGAACCACACACATGAATAAATTAAGAATGTGAAACATTCATTTCCCAACAGAGGATGTTCTAGTCATTTAAATAGACTTCACAACCCCATGCCAAAAAACGCAGGCCAAATTCCCATCAACTCAGCGGGATGGAGCAAGTGCATCTCATAGTTTCATCTCCCATTCCAAAGAACTTGAAGCTGGCAAGTTTTCATTGTATTAAATTTTCAATATGGAAAAAAGGAGAATAAATTCTTCTAGCACTGATTTAAACAGGAGTAGAAGAAATAGTTTTAAAGTTGCTAAGCTGGATTATTTTTTGTGAATCAGTCTGAATTGTTTGGTTGAACTGATTCAAAAAAGTTTTTCAGTGATTCAGTTCAAACTGTCCGCTTCAATTAATTGATTCAAAATTCAATTTGTTTGCTTCAGTGATTCATATCACGATTCAATTTAGTTGAAACTGGGGTTTTTTTACAAACTCAACGACTCTTTTGCACCATTCATTTATTTAAATTTGAATAATTAATTTGAATAGGTTCAAACTGTCAACTTCAATGAATTTGATTCAAAACTCTATTCACTTTCTTCAATGATTCAAATCAGTTCAAACAGTTCAATGAATCAATTAAAAACTGAATTATTTATTTGTATCAGCGAAAAAATTCAATGATTCAAATCAGTTCAATCTGTTCCCTTCAATGAATTGACTTAAAACTCAGAGACTTGGTCACATCAATGATTCAATTCAGACTATCCACTTTAGTGAATCAATTCAAAATTCAATTATTCTTTTGCCTCAGTGATCCAACTTAATGATTCAAATCAGTGCAAACTGTCCACTTCAATGAACTGTTTAAAAAGTTGTAATGTTTGTGTCAATGAGTCAAGTCAATTATTCAAATAAGTTTAAACGGTCCGCTTCAATAAACTGATTGAAATCTCAATGACTTGTTTGCAACAATGATTCAATTAAATTATCTGAATCAGTTCAAACTATCCACATCAATGAACTGCTTTAAAACTCAAAGATTCATTCATTAAACATTCTGGATGTACTTGGCAAAAATGCCTGTTTTGTTGAAATAAATCACCATTTCAACCCATTTCAGATCAAATACATACCTCGTCTATTCCTACTCACAATATATGTGTACCAGCTCTTATTCTGAACTAGAGCTCTCACTATACTGCACCATGTATTCAAATACAATTAGAACACATTTGATTCAACAGCAGATCTGAGTCTTCCCAAGGTCAAGCTTCCTCTCTGTGTTTTTTTCTGTTCCAATCTCACCTCTCAGAGGGAAGACAACTTGACCCGAGCCCTCACTTGGCACCACCAGCTCGTAGATGAATATGGCACTCGGGGCTCCAAGCCAAGGCAGAAAAAATAACAAAGTCTGTAAAGTTGCCAGAAACATAAGCATGGCAGGCAAAGAGGCTGGAGGGGAAAAAAGTTGAATGCCTTTTAAATATCATTTAAGAGATGGCAGATGAGATTGCACTGTAATGGAAGTTGGGTAACATATCGCGTTTATCTGATGGCTTACAGACTATAACAGTTTTCGGGAGACTGTACATGACAAGGACACGGGATGCCGGTAGGAGTGCCTCAGGGTTTGCTACTGGGTCGTGCAAGTGTGATTACAGGTTGGCGTGTGAATCACGGTTAATATTTCAACCCCGTAAAGAAGACTTTGCTCGAATGATTGCTTAAACCTGATGTTTAACAGCTGATAGGACCGGGGAATTCCAGCTAATCTGATGAGCACATCATTATGTGGTTCACTGATATTGAATCACCGACTCTTCGCGGCTTTATGACTGCATGATGTGTGCTATAACTTTACGACCGTAATTCTTCGTGGATTATTCAGAGAGATCGAAACTGTGAATGGCGGATTCCTTTTAAAGTCCAGACGTCCAGCGCTTTGAAGACTGATACTCTACCCCGGTAAGCATCAAAACCGAGCGGCCACGCCTGAGACGGCACGACACCATCTGTTCCTACTCCAGTTGCTTGAGAACATAAGAAGCAAGACTGCATTTACAACACGCAACTTCCTGTCTGCCCGTAATTACTCGGGAGCTCCTGTGAATGTCATACGTCCCCTGAGGATGCCACTTCAACACGTCTGACATTTCTCCTCTCAATTAAAATCCCTCTTTTATGCCACATATAAAGATTCGTGTGCAGCAGACTAAACGCTGCCAATCATCGCTGAGAGCGCGACGAGGTTTTCTATCCAGTATGCATTAAAAACCTCACAATAGCATTAGTTTGTACCATGCATGCCAAGCAAACATGTTTTACGTCGAGATCACTGGAACGAAACGTAGCTAAAACGCTGTTAAACGTGAGCCTAATGGCTGGTTTATTTTTATAAATAAATTGCAGGGTGCCACAAAGCTTAAAAAGTGTCTCTGTTGACTCATTTCTTGCGGTCAAGGAACATGGCAACCATGCAAAGTTAACATTCTGGTATTTCCAAGCAAGGATGAGGAGCATGAGAAAGTGATTATTGAGACAATAATTATTATCATCGAGACTAAAAGTAGGGGAAGAAAACAAAAATCAAGTCTGAAAATTAGCTGTGATGCCGCAAGCTTTCAAAGTGATATACAGCCAGAGAAACGCAGGGCTGCAATAATCCTTAGCATAGCAGCAGAAGTGCCCACACCAGGGACCTTTGCCAGACAGCTTGTCTTACATCAGCAAAGCGCAGGCCAACCCGAAATCTGAGCGTGTGGAACGGTTTCTCTAGCGAAGGCTCTAATGCCAAGCCAAAATCCTTTGTTTCAGTTAGCGACAACAATAGGTGTAAGAGCAGTTCACAGATTATGACAGGATCTGTTTGGCTAGTGGCCAGGCAGCGCTAGCATTATACTATTAGGGCTTTTATTGCACAGACCTCAAATATCTGAGAACAGTGTGAACAAAGCCTCAGGAACACAGAATTTGTTCTGCTTGGATTCTGATAACCGTGCAAATGGTGTAGGTGAGCCAAATTCAGATCGGGGGGATGGGTTGGTTAAATGGGATTAATTATTTTAATTAAAATCTACACATGAACATACTTTTGACATCTTTGATACAATTCGTTTTATGAAAGCTTTTGTTTACAGAATTAGCTGCACATCTGCCTTTACGTTTGTCACTTCATGCATATGCAAACTCTTTAAGCACATTAAAAGGAAATTAGCATGTTAAGTTCACTACATGAATTTCACCGCAACTTACACAAAATCTCATGCATTTAATAAGTTTTTAAACATGCACAGTCGCATTTAATCAGATCATCTGAACTTTGCATGTAAAACCATATCAACACATATGAAATGTTGGGTTTACATGCCAAATGTTCCAAAACCACTCGATTTGTAAGTGGTTTTGGAACATTTGGAACATTTACATACAAAGTTATTTTCTTTATTTACGTGCAAAACTTAATAAATGCATGTTACATTCAACACACGAAATTCACATTAACTTACACAAAATCATGTGATTTTTGTGTGGTTTTAGAACTTTTGACATGTAAATCCAAAGTTTCACATGAAATGGCCTCAAATCTGAAAACAAATTTAAGTGTCAAAATGTGATTAATGTGAATTTCATGTTGTTGATTTTTTTTTCTTTTTTTCCACATGGGTCTAACTTTTGTTAAGCATATTTTATACATCTTTATTTTATTATTTTTTTTTTATCTTTTTTTAATCTTTTCTATTTTTTTTAGGGGCAGTCGTGGCCTAATGGTTAGAGAGTCGGACTCGTAACCCAAAGGTTGTGAGTTCGAGTCTCAGGTCCGGCAGGAATTGCAGGTGTGGGGAGTCAATGTACAGTGCTCTCTTCACCCTCAATACCACGACTGAGGTGCCCTTGAGCAAGGCACTGAACCCCCAACTGCTCCCCGGGCGCCGCAGCATAAATGGCTGCCCACTGCTCCGGGTGTGTGTTCACTGCTGTGTGTGTGTGTGTTCACTGCTGTGTGTGTGCACTTACGATGGGTTAAATGCAGAGCAAAAATTCAGAGTATGGGTCACCATATTTGGCCACATGTCACATCACTGTCACTGTCTAACTTTCTGCATGTCATAATGCATATGTAAAATCTTTAAACATGTTAAATTCATATTAAGTTCACCACATTAAATTCACATTGTGCTCAAAATCACATTATTTCAGAATATTTGACATGTAAACCCAATGTATCACGGTAACATGGTTTTATACGTAAAGTTCAAGCTTCAAATTAGCTTTTTCTTTTTAAATAAAGGTCTATATTTTGTTTAAAATTTATATAGCTGACTTTATCTGCATGCATATGCAAAG
Organism: Tor tambroides; assembly: GCA_021397915.2. Lineage (NCBI taxonomy): Eukaryota > Metazoa > Chordata > Actinopteri > Cypriniformes > Cyprinidae > Tor > Tor tambroides. The sequence goes on along the minus strand of JAFVLL020018587.1, from coordinate 4,678 downwards.
TCTTTAAACATTTAAAATGCATATTAATATCACCACATGAAATTCACATTAATTTACACAAAATTCCACATTTTTGTGTGGTTTTTGACACTAAAACCCAAATGTTTTACTTATGTTATAGTTTGACATGTAAACGTCAAGTCTCAAATAATCTAAATACAACGTTTGAGAGACCAGATTAATATGATTACATGCAAGTACTGCTGCACACACACTGTTGAGCAAACACATCAAATTCCTTCACTTCTTCTCCATGGTTATACTCTAGAGATAATAGCACATCATATAGCAGCTCCTTAGCTACAATTTCAAGGTCAGGCCTTGGATAATTACGCCTCTTGGAGGACTTGTCTGTCTGGGGAGCTCGCTATTCTGCTTTACACCCTGTCTTCTCTGGGATTAGCCCTGGGGCAAGGAGCTCTTCAAGATGCTGATCAAGCCTCTCACTCAAATTGGCCTGAAAGCTTCTTCATCAGCAGGTAAAGCATCCCAGCATGAGGTGGGAAATCAAAGAACACCAAGTTTATATGAAAGACTGGGCCTGAGACAATCTTTAAAATCATCTACATCATTTATATCAATGCCTGCCAAACTGTATCAAACTGATCTGGTCCACTTGCAAATGAGCGAAATTTTGTATTCCACAGACTCAGTTTCCTGTAGAACTCCAATTAGACCGGGCAGAGTTACAAATAGGAGGGGGAGGGCTGAAAAGACCCCGTAATTGAGGAAAATCACTTACCCACAATGCAACAGGGCTGAGGGGGATCAAAGGTAGTCTGTGTATGTGTGAAGGTGAACAATCCGGGAGGGGGAGGAGGGTCCATGTTTTCAAATCTACTAATTAGCGGACCCTTTTTTTTCCTTGCTAATTTAATTCCCTTCTCTTAAGTCTTTTGATTGCGCTCTCCCCACCAGACCGACATCTCCAAAAGAGAGCTTTAGCATTTCAAAAGTGTATCCAGGCTTTCCCAAATAGAATGGTCACTAGGAAGCTGATCCTGTCAGGAAAGAGAATGAGGTGGAAAGGGAGGGGGATTCAGAGAAGGAATGGCTTTCAATGCCATCTTTCAGATTTCAAAAGCACTAGATTTTAGGATGTAAAATGACCCATAGAAGCCTAGAGTTCATCCATCCAATAAAGGCTGAGTTGGGATAACCTGAGCCCAAAGCGTGTACTGCTGAGCATTGCAAAACATGCCAAAATCCGGATGTGTACAAGACAAATCCATACATCACAATCTTTCCAAGAAAAGCATGCCAAGGCATTTACTTTTCGGTTTTCACTGTGATGTCATACAAGAACCATTTTGGGTTCCCCAAAGAACATTTCTTCTTAAAATAACATTTTAAAAATTTGAAGAACACTATATAGAACCACTATATAGAACCTTTTGTGCAATGAAACGGTTTCCATGGATGTTAAAGGTTTTTCTTTTATTTCTTTTATTCTTTCTTTTATTCTTTCTTTTATTCTTTTATTCAAATTTTAAAAATTTGAAGAACACTATATAGAACCACTATATAGAACCTTTTGTGCAATGAAACGGTTTCCATGGATGTTAAAGGTTTTTCTTGGAACCATCAATGCCAATAAAGAAGCTTTATTTTTAAGAATGTACAGAAGCCTACAAGATCATCCAACCCAACAAAGGCTGAGTTGGGATAACTTGGCCTAAAGAAAGTACTGCTGAGCACTGCAAAACATGCCAAAATCCGCATGCGTCTTTTTGTACTAGACAAATTGCATTTACTTTTCGTCTCAAGAAACGTCTCTAAAATCTCTGCTATCATGCTTCACTTTTAAAAATAAAGGTTCCAAAAAGTTGTTTCAGGGTCCCCAAATAACCTTCCATTAAAAGAAACATTCTATTCCTAGTGTGAAGAACATTTTCATAATCTAAAGAACCTTCTTTTCCACTATAAAGAACCTTCTGTCCAATTAAAAGGCTCCAAAGTTCTTCATGGAACCATAGATGCCAATAAAGAACCTTTATGATCAAGAATGTAGATGAGATGTGAGATGTAACAGTGGCAGAAAAGCAGCTCTTTGCTGTTTATGTTTTTGGACAGAGCTCAGTCTGCTTTTTTACTCCCTGGGGAAGCTATTGTGGACCCCGAGTCCTTCATGGAAAGCCCCTCCCCTTCCTCTGGGCCTAACAATTACCCCGTTGAGACGACACAATGCACGAACCCCGTGTCAGCCCCCACTGGGCTTTTCTGCGTGTCGGCTTGCTTTAGTATCTGTCAAAGGCAATGCACTGACCGGCAACAAAAAGGCAAGTCTTAAAAACAGTCAAAATAAAGGGGGGTGCATGAAGAACATTCAAAACAGTGACAGCACTGGAACAGCATTAGAAAAGTTGAAAAAATAGTGCAATGTTGTGCAATAATGTGCTCGAGTGGTTTTGGAACATTTGGAATGTAATGACCCAATGTTTCACATGTGTTTGCATAGTTTTACATGCAAAGTTAAGATGATCTGAAAGCAAATTTGGAGGGATCAAATGTGATTACGATGACGAATTTCACATTCACATGCAATTTGTGTTTGGTGTCAGAAAATTTGACATGTAAACCCAATGTTTCACATGTGATGCAAATATGAAGCTTCAAATGATCTGAAATTTTTAAAGAGCCAAAATGTAAAATCTTTAAACATAATAAATGAATATTAAGTTCATTTCAATCTGCTCAAAATCGCATTAGAAAAGCCTAAAAAATAGTGCAATGTTGTGCAATAATGCTCCGTATTTCATTTGAATTACAGATAAACAAACGTTGAGTCAAGATGACACAGATTTTTCAGTCTAATCACAACCGTATGTTCCAGCTCCGCTCGTTTTCCTTTTGAATAGATAGAGATCTAAGCCAAGAGCCATCCTAAACACTCCTTTTCCCTATAATCTTGGTCATTGAGGCATCAAGAACGCCCCCTTTCCAACCTTTAAACGTCATTCCAGCGTTTCTGACAATCTCGCAGCTCATTCCCAGACAGTCAGACGCAGCGAGCACCGCACCGCATCGCTCTTTACCCCTCATCACCACGCTGGCCCTGTGACAGCCCAAGGGGTACGCTTGCATTCCTTGAGGGTTTAAAATACCACAAGAGTGCTGGGAGATATAAACAAGCGGACATGGTCGCAGAAAGGACGTCCCAAGGGCTTCGAATTAAACCCGCATGGGGCATCAAGTCCCTGTGAAGCGTCTATTTTTGGGTGCGCTGCTTCACTAAGTATCGATGTCGAATTCATCTGCTAATTAATCCAATTAAACAGCCCTCACATGCTCATTAACGGTTTAGTAAGACTGCGAGAAAGAGAACCGGATTAGTATGTGAATGGTATGGAGAAAGTACAAAATAAACACAAGGTATGGAACCCTATCTTGCCATCCCACCCAGTAAGGGTCTGTATAGATTTGTAAACCCACCATTCGGCCCCTAATCCGAAGCACCATGTCGTTTAATTCCACCTAATTAGGCTTAGGCAGGCGTTAATTGGGATTTAGGTGAACGTGGCGCACACAGCTCAGTGGGCGCTGTCATTTTTCACAGGTGTGTGAGGATCAGGGTTACTAATCCCTTGGCCTGTTCTCAAAGACTACTTCCTGGTGGGAAATCGCCACAACTGCTGGTGTTTTTTGTCAAAATTGGCTTTTTCCCCCGATATCGTTATTAGTATTGCTGTAGCTGCTGATGATATTCTTATTACCGTTATTATTGCAAGCGCGCACCGATTTCATCATCTTGACATCATTTCATTAGGCCACATGTGAGTCGTCAAGGCCAGCGTGCGGGTCCTGAGCGGAGAAAGAAGGAGCGTTGGAGACAGATACATCGCTCACCTGCGAGAACAGAGGCCATTAATTGGCCTCTGGTGCCTGCTGTGCCCCGTCAGACACTGACAATTTATTATCTGCACTTAGGAGACCATCCATCCCAACTTCCACCACGCCGCACCGCAGGGGTTAACGTGATAGATTGCGTTCCCGAGACATTCCTTCGTGCTTTCTTTTTATTTCTTACCCTCTTTCTCTCTCTCTCTCTGTTTTGCTGCCTTGCATGCATATGGACACACCCACTCTGAGGATCAGAGAACATGTGCAGCACTTTGTGAGGATGCAAATACTCTGTGCTTCCTTTGAGAGCCGCCCAATTAGCCTGTATCATGCAAACATGTACAGTTTATCTTAAGTTTACACTCTCTGCTACCTGGCTCAACCTGTTTAATTGACAATGAAGTGCAAGAGGAAAGATGATGAATGCTGTGCCTCAACGAATTTACAAAGCATGCCAGACATGCCTTTTAGAATGTTTCAATAGCTGGCCATTTCCATATAATTGACTAATTATTTTACAATTATTTTGCATGAAGCTTCTTTGAGCATATAAACTGAAAGAATACATGGAATGTTTGTACATATAAAGTCACACCAAAAGACCATCTTGAAAGAATAAAGCTCACTAAAAAACTGAAGTGACTACAACATGCATTTTACCTTTTGCATGACTATTTTTATCAACACCAAGATTTTAGCTTGATATTGAAATATTCTGTGCAGTCACTGAAATAATATGCAAAACAATTATAAAATAATACAGTTTAAGATGTTACACTAAAAACCAAAATGAACTGTTTTAAATGCTACTGAATTTAGGACTCAAACTATCATAATT
>JAFVLL020018585.1:0-23721 GCA_021397915.2 Tor tambroides | reverse complement strand
GTCACTGTTGATCAATTGTATGCATCCCTGATGAATACAAGTATTAATTTCTTTAAAAATAAAAATTAATGACCGCAAACTTTTAAATGGTAGTCTATACCGTTTTTCGTTTCCATGCTGCTCTGTTCCAGTCCAGTGACTGTCAATCTCCAAAAAGTACAAAAAAACACCATAAATCACCATGAAAGTGGTACATATGCCTTGTTCGCTTTATGTTAAGTCATTTGAAGTCATATCATAACTTTGTGTTATGATATGACATATCATAACACAATACAATAATGACATATGATGTGTCATTATTGACATGAGTGACAAGTCGATGGATCATTTTTTAAGCTGATTGAAAATGAGATTGCAGATCTTTGACATGTGAAAGATTATCAGTGAATAATGTCTTAAACCTCAGTCTCTTCCTCACTGTTCAAGGATTACTCAGGATTTCAGTTTTTGAGTTCAGTGGAAAAAGAGCTGGACTTTTCTATATCGTTCCTCGGGTTCTTGTAAAAGTAAACATCGTTTTTAGTTTTGCTGCACGATGGCTGTTTCCCTACGATCAGTGATCTGACAAGACACAAGCAGTGCTCTGAGATCTCTCAGCTTATCTGTCTACTCAAGTAATCACACGTTACACAATGACTACAGTTTCTCTCGCTCTCTCACATGCTCACAGTCGACTTTAGCCCGTCTTTATCAGTTACACCCTGCATTAGATTTATAAATGCTCTTTATCAATACCTCACTGATCTTCACTGATTAATCAACATCTTAGCTGATGAAAGCGTTACTGATTATACTAAAGTGTGTCTTGTTTGAATGTGTTTCTTAAGATGGCACAGAATGGGCACTGTCTTCTGTGTGCTTGCATCACAGTAAAGCACTAGTGCACTCAAAACTGAAAAGTCCTTCATCATTTACTAATGTTTACATTATTTTTTTTTTCTATATACTGTAATGGATGTGATTGGGCATAGTAGACACCTGTCACCTGTCATTCAAACACACTAATTGTTTTTTAAAGAAATGAATACTTTTATTCAGCAAGGACACATTAAATTGATCAAAAGTGACAATAATAACATTTACAATGTTACAAAAGATTTCTGTTTTGAACAAATGCAGCTCCTTTGAACTTATTTATCAAAGAAACCTATAAAAAATGTCAAATGATTTCTGAAGGATCATGTGACACCGAAGACTGGAGCAAGTTCAGCTTTGCATCACAGGAATAAATGACATTTGAAAATATATTCAAATACAAAACAGTTCTTTCAAATTGTAATAATGTTTCACAATATTACTGTATTTTTGATCAAATAAATGCAGCCTTGGTGAGCAGAAGAGACTTTCATTATTTCATTCTAACTAATAATTAACCAGCACTTTTGTCTGTGTGACTCAGGTTTAATTCAGCGGAATGATTCATCTTTGGAGCAGGAGATCGAGGAGTTGCGTCGGAACAGGCCAAAGTCAGCCGAGCATGGAGATTTCACTCTGAGCGACATCCTGTACTTCACCAGGAAAGGCATTGAGAGCATTGTGGAAGACGATGTCACGCAGAGGTTCACCTCAGAGGAGCTGGTGTCCTGGAACCTCCTCACCCGAACCAACAACAACTTCCAGTACATCTCTCTCAGGCTCACTGTACTGTGGGGAGTTGGCGTGGTCGTGAGATACTGCATACTGCTTCCTCTACGGTAGAGTACTATTTCATTCTTTAGGAATTCAGTAGGAATGCATTAAATTGATCAAAAGTGACTGTAAAAACATTTTGTTATAATGTTATTTCTATTTCAAATAAATGCTGTTCTAATAAATTCTGTATCCCAGTTTTCACAAAAATATTAAGCAGCACAACCTTTTCAACATAATGTTGATAATAATAATGTTTCTTGAGCAGCATCTTCACGTGACACTAAAGACTGGAGTAATGATGCTGAAAATTCAGCTTTGCATCACTATTCAAATAGAGAAGAGTTATTTTCAATTCTAATAATATTTAGCAAAATTACTGTTTTTACAAATAAATGCAACCTTGGTGAACAGAAGAGACCTCTTTCAAAAACATTTGAACAGTACATTAGTATATTGGTGAGATTCAATGCTTTGTTCTTGTCTTGTCTTGTCTTATATTATATGAAAAAGTCATTATTTGGATTCTAAAAATAAAAATGAGTCTAGTAATGTTTTTCAATGAAAGTCATGCACCTGTCCTTCTGTTATTGTCACTGTCTGTAGGATTACACTTACAGCTATAGGGCTGAGCTGGTTGGTGATTGGCACAACAATGGTGGGATTCCTCCCCAATTTCAGGTAATGCTTTAGTGATGTTGTCAGCTTTACAAATGCAAGAATAATTCATGATTGCGCACCAATTCCAGTCCGTCTCTTTCTATACTTGAAGAGACCAAGACTGCTGAGCACCAGCATATTATTTTTTGGACACTAGTGCTGGTTGGTCTACAATAGGCTTTCTAACCAAAGAGTCTTCGTTTGCCCACATCTAAACCAACAAGACCATCAATAATCAGCAATGACCATGCGACTTAAATAACTAGTTTCTCCCTCATTTTTTCTGGTACCGGCACTAACCATGGGCTGCATTTCTCAAAAGCATCATAAGCCTGAGTAGATTGTAGAAACCATTTGCACCATTGGCTTACTATGCAGCAGCATAATCATCACCATAATCTTCGTTAACTTGTTATGTATGAGATATTCTGATAGCAATGTTTTTGCATCTCTGCCGCTTTATATTGTATGTTAAGTACAAAAAATGTCTCTAGTTGTAAATTCAGTTTTCAAGACTTCACATTTTCACCAGCAAAATTTTGGGGGAAAAAGGCGATGAAATCCATCATAACATGTGGGATCATTTTAAAGAATTTTTCAAAGCCAAGCCTATTTCTTCAACATAATTTAGTCTATATAATATAGGCAGTACTATTTTAGTATATATATATATATATATATATATATATATATATAGTTTGTCATGTGCTCTTGTCATTTTTCATTTTTTTTTATATTTATATTTTTAAATATTTCTATTCAGCTTCCATTTAAGTTTAAATTTTGTATCTAATATTTAAATTTTCTTTTATTTCAGATTTAATTCAAACAACAAAAACTATATAAATATTTTTAATAGCTTTACTTTTAGTTCTGTTGTTCAAATAGGTATTATTTTTAACATTATTTCTTACAAACATGTCAGTAATGGCTAATTGCATGTTATTCGAATTTTATTCCTAGTAACAATTAAGTCTTAAGATTTACATCAAAATAGATTTTTTTGCAAAGGAAAGCCCTTTATTTGCAGAATAATTTTGATTTGATGTTGAATGCTAAAAAATGCACTTCAACCATTTTAACAATGGACATCTCGTAATGTTCAGTTTTCTGGGTGTGTCTATTAAAGTGCTGTTTAATCCTAATCATATTCATTACAATCCTCTGTTGTTTCAGAGTGAAGGGTTGGTTGAGTGACCTGGTCCACTTGATGTGCTACAGGATCTGTGCAAGAGGCCTTTCAGCTACAATTCGCTATCACAACAAGTGAGTTCAAGGCTCCATTTAACAACAACAACTGGTCTAATCAAGGAACAATAATATGGTTTAGACTTGTACAGACACTGTGGCTCTGTTCCAAAACCCAGTGAGCTGTCTTTCTACATAGGCAGTTGCCTTCTGAGGCAGTATCCGAACTGAAATGACACCTGCTAAGTGGCAAGTTTGAAACACTCAACATAGACAACAACTCTGTGGCTGTCAGCTTTTCTACCAGCAGGGCTTACAGACAAACATCTGTGTTAAATATGCAAGTTGAGTGTTAAATTAGTCTAATTGTGCAATACTAATTCTTCTTACAGACAGAACAGGCCTAAGAGAGGAGGCATCTGTGTAGCTAATCACACTTCGCCAATTGACGTCGTTATTCTGGCTAATGACGGCTGTTATGCAATGGTGAGTGAGACAGAAATAACTCTTCAGTGAAGTGGTTCTCAAATCTTGGTATTTGCAATTTTTATACAGGTTTGTTGTATAGGCTTGTATGCACTTTTGTCTTCTTTTTTAATTGTATATTGTGCTCAGCAGGTCTGCAGCTTTACTTGATATGATTTATACAATACGACTGATACGAGTGAATATGACTTCAATTACAATCTTTTTCACATTAAGCAAACAAATTTCAGAACATTAGGAATAGCGTATATAAATCATATAGAATACTTTGTTGGCACATTATTTGTGCTTTTTTTGGAATTAATAGAGAACTATTATGCCTTTTTACAATATGTAATATAAGTCTCAGCTGTCCCCAGAATGTGTCAGTGAAGTTTCAGTTCAAAATACCCCACAGATCATTTATTATATCATTTTTAGAAAAATGCCTATTTTGAGTGCACACACACTGTTTTCGTGCACGTCTCTTTAAATGCAAATGAGCTGCTGCTCCCCGCCCCCTTTTCCAGAATAGGGCTGTGCCTGTACTGCTCTTTCCTCAGATACTCTGCTAAAAAAAACAGCTGTTTGGTTTTGATTATCGTGTCTATCACGCTGAAATGATGTGTTTTAAACCATATTAGTTTAACCTTCTGATATAGGGTTTTCTGAGTGCACACATCCGAAGCACGCACACAGAAAGCGCATGTCACATAGCTTGTGAGTACTAAACTAAGTTCTCTTTCATGTCTTGTTGCGCTTAAACTGTCAGATACACACAAGTTTATGTTAAAAACACACTTGAGTTACAAAAACAATGGCGACGCCGTGGGTGGAAACTTGCAGATTAAGGAGCGTGATATTATTATAAGATCCCCTTTTTCTGCATCATGGGGGGAGCGAAATCTGACGCGCTCCTTTTTTCACAAGCTTGCAGAGAAAGGCTTACAAAACAAAATTTACTGGGTTGTACTTTTTCAAGTTTTCTGGGTTGGTGGATGCACCGGGGCCCCGATTATAGCACTTAAACACGGAAAAAGTCAGATTTTCATGATATGTCACCTTTACGGTTACTGTTGCCATTTACCATTGCCAACCTCTAATTCTTGTGTTTAATGGAGGAAAATGTCATACAGGTTTGGAGAGAAACAATTAGTATTTTGGGCATTTAATATTGCTCCTGAAAATCATATTAGAATATTTCCATTTTTTTGTTCTGTATTTTTTTTTACCATTGTAATTTTTTCATTATTCATCATAAAATAAATAAATAAATAAAATAAAAACTGAAGGAAAATGCAGATAATTAATGTTGTTCAGTAATATTAATATTGATATTTGAATGAATTTAAGTTATTTTGGAGATATTTTAAGAGCCATATTTGGATACTTTAAAATGTTTTTGTTCTTTTTATTTGTTCTTTAAAATTTATTTGGTATTTATTTGGTTATTTAATTATAAAAAAGTTAAAAAAAAAAGTTATAAAAATATATAGAGCCAAAAAACTAAATATTTTTCAGTAAAATTTGTATACAATTAATTTATTTTTAGATGTTTTAAGAGCCATATTTGAATACTTCAGCTGTTTTGCTCTGTATTTTTTTTGAACAAAAATGATTTATCTCATAATTTTTTTTATTCATCATGTAAAAAATAGAGCCAGTGAAAATACTGAAACTTTGTCTTTCTGTATGTATTTCAATAATATTAATATTCATATACAATTAATTGATTTACAATGCGAATTCCGGAAATGTTGGGATGTTTTTTTAAATTTGAATAAAATGAAAACTAAAAGACTTTCAGATCACATGAGCCAATATTTTATTCACAATAGAACATAGATAACATAATAAATGTTTAAACTGAGAATTTTTACAATTTTATGCACAAAATTTCAAATTTGATGCCTGCTACAGATGTTCTATTGTGAATAAAATATTGGCTCATGTGATTTGAAAGTCTGTTAGTTTTCATTTTATTCAAATTTAAAAAAAAAAAAAAAACTCCCAACATTTCCCGAATTCGAGTTGTATTTTGGAATATTTTAAGAGCCATATTTGAATGCTTAAAATATTTTGTTCGGTGTTTCTTTTTCAACAAACATAATTTATCCAGTATATTTTTTTGTTATTCAACATTAAAAATATATAAAGCTGAAAGAAAATGCTGATTTTTGTTCAATAATAACATAACTGCTGATATTGTGGGCTACTGTTTTTGTTTCATTTGTAAGTATTAGCTAAATTAATACATGTAAATGATGTAGGTTTATTTAATGAATTTTGGCAACACCAAAAACATAAAAAAAACACTGCTGATTCATTCTCTGCCTTATTAACATTTAGTTCATAAGCTGAAAATAATTGCTCACAATTAAACAAACCCTTTTCTGTAAACAGGTAGGACAGGTTCATGGTGGTTTAATGGGAGTCCTCCAGCGTGCCATGGAGCGATCCTGCCCTCACATCTGGTTTGAGAGAGCGGAGATGAGAGACCGCCACCTAGTGACACAAAGGTAAAACAACAATAATGATGTTCTATTATTGTTAACCAAGCAAATCACTACAAAAAATATTTTCATGATTTTATATTTTTGTAATAAAATATTTTTCATGATTTTTTACATTTATTTCAATTCATCTTTCTACAGTGTAAAGCTGCATATATGCACGCATATGTTTCTCTGCATATTTTCTTTGACAAAATACCTCCCTGTTGCATGCTGGGTCATGTCTGTCTGAGTCAGTTTCTATGTGCCTCACAGCACAACAGAAACACGTTGATTTAAAAACAACACACAGTGTTCTGACATGCACTGAGGACTTGAGAATTACATTGCACAGACGCACAAATACTTGTACATCCAAAATATAAGTCATGTTTCATACATACTTACAATTTGAAATGTTGGCCGCAGTTTAATATCATTTCATGCGCAGACGATCTCTGCAGTACTACATTTTGGTTTATTGTCAGTCTGTTTTCTTATGACCGTACTGGTCACACTTTATTTTGGGGACCAGTTCCCACTATTAACTAACTATTACTACTTTTGCCTTAATAAACTCCTAATTTGCAGCTTATTAATAGTTAGAAGGGTAGTTGTTAAGTTTAGGTATGGGGTAGGATTAAGGGATCCAAAATATGGTCATGCAGAATAAGGCAATAATATCTGCTTTATAAGTACTAATAAACAGCCAATATGCTAATAATATGCATGCTAATAAGCAACTAGTTAATATTCAACAATTTAACATTTCAGTAGTGCCCCAGGCAGCCTTGTAACATCATGTCAGTACAGCTTCTGTCTACTTGAATGAGAATTTCCAAAACTATTTGCCGTTTCAATAACATATTTTAAGTAGCCAATTCAATCTTAGTCAGTTTACAAGGCAGGTTTAACTTTGTTCTCTTTGTATTACAAGAAAAATGTTAAAAATGCCTGATTATCCTCTGTTTGCTATTCATCACCACTATATTTTATTCTAAAATAAAAAAGAAAATTAATTAAAATATCAAGTTTTCATTATGTATGTTTTTTTTGACAAAATCCAGAATTTATCTCTCACCTTTCAGAACTATTCTGCCTGTAAAATTAATCCAAATTAAATCTAAAGTTTAATATAAAAATATATATTTTTATAGACTTATGTAAATGTTAAAATAACATTTTAAAAAAATTCATTTTAGCATATTTGGGTTTTTGCCAGAATATCATCCATTTGCCATTCATCACCATTACCTTTTAATCTAGAATAATAAAGAAAATTCATTAAAATATTAAGGTTTGTAATGTAAGTTTTTTCCAGAAGAAATCCAGAATTTATCCCTCGCTATCTATTAATTTTAGTACTCTTCTTTCTAAAATTAAATCTAAAGATTAATATAAAAATATTCTATTTTTAGGTGTAGGGAAATGTTAGGATAATGTTTAAAAATTCATTTTAAAATACTTATTTTTTGTCTATATATAATCCATTTGTCATTCATCACCACTATATTTTAATCTAGAATAATAAAGAAAATGAATTAAAATATCAAGTTTTCATTATGTAAATCCAGAATTTATCCCTCACTTCCTATTAATTTCTGTTCTATTCTGCCTGTAAATTTAATCTATATAATATAAATATAATTTCATGTTGTGATTCGTTTACTTGATCAATTTTTCTATCTGTTCCTCATACTGTCTATTCATCTTTCTTGTTTTTTCTCCCTTCCCAGGTTGAGAGATCACGCAAATGACAAAACAAAGCTGCCAATACTCATCTTCCCTGAGGGTAAGTGCATAATAACAACGAGAAACACTCTGAGATATAGTTTCAGTCGTATTTCAGGTCCTGCTCGACAGCATTGTTTCTAAAGCTCAACGGTTGAAGTTTAATACTTGCACCTGGTTGCCCCTGCAGGAACTTGCATCAATAATACATCAGTAATGATGTTTAAAAAGGGAAGTTTTGAAATTGGAGGAACTATATACCCCGTGGCTATAAAGGTAAAATATCAGTACTTGTCTTTTCTGCACATTACCTGCTGTAAGGAGACAGGGTCATATTTACTCATTTGTTGACTTGAAAAATGTATTGTAGTAAGTTACAATGTGAATGATAATAATGATTCTCTGTTGCACTGCATTTATTTGATCAAAAATACAGCAGTAATTTTTTGAAATATTATTATAATTTAAAATAGTTTTATTTAATTTTAATATATTTTATAATGTAATTTATTCCATGATCCTGCACTCATTCTAAAATGCTGATTTTCTGATCAAATTTTCTACTCAGTTATTAATAATGATTACTCTATGTTGATTGTCAATTAATAATGTTGATGCTGAATATTTTTCTGGAAACCACATGACACTTTTTTCAAGATTTTTTGATGAATAGAAAGTTAATTGAACAGCACTTATTTGAAATGTATTTTTTTGTAACAATATAAGTGTCTTTACTGTCACTTTTAATCAATTTATTGCATCCTTGCTGAATAAAAGTATAAATTACTTAAATAAATAAAGAAGTTACCCAAAACTTTTGAATGGTAGTGTATTGTAGTTTCTATAAAAATATTAATCTGTAAACACTGTTTTCAGCATTGATTAAATTAGGAAATGTTTCTTGAGCAGCAACTCCGCATATTAGACTGATTTCTGAAGGATCATGTGACACTGAAGACTGGAGTAATGATGCTGAAAATTCACCTTTGATCACAGGAATATATTATATTTTAAAATATTTTCAAATAGAAAACAGTTCTTTGAAATTGTAATAATATTTCACAATATTACTATTTTTACTATATTTTTTGATCAAATAAATGTAGCTTTGGTGAGCATAAGATACCTCTTTTCTGTCAAAAATGTTAAAAAATCTTGATTACTCCAAACTTTATATTATATTTGTAATATAGCCTATCCTTTAAATTATTTATATATAAAATTATTCTAAAAATATTTGCTGTAGCAACTGTTTAATTTGATAAATAATAAAATTATCATTAAATTAATGTTTCACATACAATTTAAAATAAAGCAGTACAGAGTACTATGTTTTGGTCCCATGTTGCAATGATCTTCATGGTGTGTGTGTGTGTGTGTGTGTGTGTGTGTGTGTGTATACCTGTCTTTATATCCCGGTGGGGACTTAAGCCTGAATACACACAGACTCATGGGGACTTGTGTCACGGCGGGGACCTAAATTGAAGTCCCCACGGGTAAACAAGCTCATAAATCACACAGAATGAAGTTTTTTTGAAAATCTAAAAATGCAGAAAGTTTCCTGTAAGGGGTAGGTTTAGGTGTAGGACAATAGAATATACAGTCTGTACAGCAGAAAACCCATTACGCCTATGGAGAGTCCCCACAAGGATAGCAAACCAGACGTGTGTGTGTGTGTGTGTGTGTGTGTGTGTCTGTGTACTTGTTTTTTCTATCCTGGTGGGGACTTAGACCTGAATACACACAGCCTCATGGGGACTTGTGTCACGGTGGGGACCTAAATTGAGGTCCCCACGGGTAAACAAGCTTATAAATCACACAGAGTGAAGTTTTTTGAAAATGTAAAAATGCAGAAAATTTTCCTGTAAGGGGTAGGTTTAGGTGTAGGGTTGGTGTAGGACGATAGAAAATACGGTCTGTACAGCAGAACAACATTATGCCTATGAGAGTCCCCACAAGGATAGCAGAACAAGTGAGTGTGTGTGTGTGTGTGTGTGTGTGTGTTTGTATATTGACCTACTATGACCCTCATGCAGTGTCTGTGTGTGTGTGTGTGTGTGTGTGTCTGCGTGTCTGCGTGTCTGCGTGTCTGCGTGTCTGCGTGTCTGCGTGTGTCTGTGTGTGTGTGTGTGTGTGTGTGTGTGTGTGTGTGTGTGTGTGTGTTTGTGTTTGTGTGTGTATTGACCTACTATGACCCTCATGCAGTGTCTGTGTGTGTGTGTGTGTGTGTGTGTGTGTGTGTGTGTGTTTGTATATTGACCTACTATGACCCTCATGCAGTGTCTGTGTGTGTGTGTGTGTGTGTGTGTTTGTATATTGACCTACTATGACCCTCATGCAGTGTCTATGTGTGTGTGTGTGTGTGTGTCTGCGTGTGTGTGTCTGTGTGTGTGTGTGTATTGACCTACTGTGACCCTCATGCAGTGTCTGTGTGTGTGTGTGTGTGTGTTTGTATATTGACCTACTATGACCCTCATGCAGTGTCTATGTGTGTGTGTGTGTGTGTGTTTTATATAGTATGACCCACAGTTTGGAGATGCTTTCTGGAACAGCAGCAAATATAGCATGGTGAGCTATCTGCTGCGGATGATGACGAGCTGGGCCATAGTCTGCGACGTCTGGTATCTGCCTCCAATGGCGCAGAAGGTGAGAGCTCAAGCTGTAAAGCGTAAAACAGCTGTAGCTTTTTGTAGCACTATGTTGATGTGATTGATTACGCCCTCACTGACTCATTTCCTGTGCGCACAGGAAGGAGAGGATGCTGTGCAGTTTGCCAACAGGGTGAAATCAACCATTGCACAACAAGGAGGTTTAGTGGACTTGGCCTGGTGTGTAAAAGAGTTTGTCTTTAGCTGTCCTGCTAATGATTGAATTTAAGTTAAAGGTTTATTACTGTGTGTCCCACAGGGATGGGGGTCTGAAGAGGGCAAAGGTGAAGGATTCCTTTAAGGAGCAACAGCAGAAGAAGTACAGCCACATGGTGGTGGGGGATGACAGCAGTGACTGAACACCAATGATCAAAGATCTTCTCTTACACCAATCACTGGAATTACGTCAACTTGTTGACAAAAGTACAGGAGGGCCTATTTATACTACTGCTGCTAAAATACATTTTAAAGATATTTATAAATGGGGGATAAATAAAAATAAATATGCATTGCAAATGCTATAGATCCCAGTTTCAAATGGGCTGTCCTGCTTTTCTGTGAAGAGCTGTATTTGCCAGAATATTAATTGGGTGGAAAAGCTTTTGCGTTTAAATGATTCGCTTTTTTTGAGGGTTTTTGAATAGTTTTTGAATTTAAAATGTATAAAAAGGACAAAATTATAAAAGCATGATTGGGGGTAATATTGAGTTCAGGACATGCTAATTTATTTCTCAGAGCAAATAAACTTTTGTGCTTTTTTAACATTTGTTTCTTGTCAGATATATGTCTAGTAGTGTGAATAATTACTGACAAAATGTACTTCTTTTTTTAAACTCAGGGTGCCATGAAACCTGGAAATATCAGGGTTAAATTATGATATTCAGGAAAAAGTGAAATCCATTATAATTTTTCTAGTTTCTATTTTTTCTATTTTTTTTAAGTGTTGGTTAATGCAATAGAAATGTCCCAGTAGGGCATGCAGATTTCAATTTTATCATCAATTATCACAAAACATCTTATTAAATAGAGGAAAATATTTTAAAAAAGAAAAAACATACTTTAAATAAACAATGTTAAAGAATAAATTAATGCTATTTATGCTCAGATCTAAATTATTTAATTAGATAAAAGTTGTTCTTTGTGATAGCAATCTCTGCAAAAAGTTTTCAATACCTAAAAAATCACAAATTACTGGAGAATTTGTGGAAATGCCTTTCTCAAAAGGTGTGAGAACCCTGTAAAATGTCAGTGACCGTATGCTTTAACTACTGCCCATTTGTTTTTTCACTTGTGATCAGGTCTATCACATCTGTGTATCTTTGAGCAAACAGTAAAACTGTAATGACTAACCAAACACAACTTATTATAAGTTCAATATCTGAAATCTTTTATTTGATCTTGGCAGGCTAAACATTGTTCAGAAACTGAAGCTGTAGCGTGTTTACTTCACATTTTATTATCTTCACATCTGTTTTAGAGGTGTTGCTGTCTAGCTGCGTTTTACAACACACTAAACCGAACCATTTGCTCATACTTGTCACACTTTCTCTGTGTGAACAGTCAAAAATGCAAAAGGCACTATGGGTAAAATAGTTTTTCTGTCTGTGCACTGATGTGAAACCAGCACCATATATGAGTACACAGACTGTGGTCTACATTGAATCTGCTAGTGCTGTTTTAAGATTATTGCAAACCCCCATTTCACAGAGATTTAACAATATGCTCGTTTATTATTGCTTTGAATTGGCCACAATATAGATTCATACTTTTTTCCATGCCTAATGTTTATTTTCAAACCTGAACTTATGAAGTGACACAGTGTCATCATCATTTGTCACATAATAAATCATCACTTAATAAATAGAGGGGGAAAAGCATATTGCTACTAAACAATGTTAAGGAATAAAAATAATACTGTTAAAAATCAATATGGCATTTAAATGAGCATTTTCCAATAAGTTCAATCCACTGAAATGATTATAACTGGCAAGTGTTTATCAGTGAGGTAAGTCTAAATGATTTTCTGTATGATAAGCAATGTTATAACATAACGCACGTGGAGGATTTTTTGGATTCTTTGCCTTCATTATCTTCAGCATCTGCCCCAGTCCTGTGTTTAGTACCTTTTTTTGGGCCAGGAACTGCACACACAGAAAAATACATAGACATTACACACATCTGATCAGTTAAAGTTGGATAATTAATTTATTTGACTCAATATTTTGGACGTCTTACCTTGTCTGGAACCACCATCACGTCCCTTTCCACGACCACCGACTTGCGCTTGGTCATTATTTGCATTCTGCATGAAGATAACATGGTTGTTATAATTTCTCAAATGATTTGCATTACCTATTTTTAAGAAATGTTATCAGAATAGTTCATCCAAAAATAAAAATGTCTTCATTTATTCTCCAAAAATGAAAAAAACCTTCATAAAAATGCCAAAGATCTCAACTTGACAGTCTCAGTTCCTTTCTACTTTCATTCAATTCAAATAATAACAATTACATTATTTTGTGTGTGTGTGTGTGTGTGTGTGTGTGTGAACTATTTCTGTAATGTATGTAAAATACCATCAGAGACTTCTCAAGCATCAATCTTTTCTCTTCTGGAAGCGTTCTGTAATACCTGTGAATGGATACTCAAATTATATCATTTATAACACAGCAACCCAACTTTCATTTACACATACCAACCAGTCTGCCATATTTCATTATAATAAAAACTGGTTCTGTTTAATGTATTAGAAATGTAGTATATAAGCTTAACACACCTCTTCAGATAGGAGTCTTGATTCCCATCCGTCTCTGTAGCACGAGAGGAACCAGACATCTCTCCAGCTACATATTAACAGCACAATGCACTAAAACACTCACAATCTTTATGTTCATTTACACCCAAAACAACCAAGAGAGCACAAGCAGGCCCTGAAGCAATATATGTATTGTTAAAATGTCATGGATATCATTTCTGTCCACCCAAACAACCTGCTGGTCCTTGTCCTATAGTGCCAGTGGAGGTTTTTGTTGTTGTTTCCGTAGCAACAGGGCCCCATATACCAGAACAGTTTGAATGTCCACAAAGAGGTGTGTCATATAAAGAGGTGGAGGAGCAGATCATCTCACCCTGGGCCAGACTTTTGGGTGTAACATTGTTTTCAGTTTCAGTGTGAAGTCAGACACCTGGTCTAAATATAGAGAGATAGATAGATAGATAGATAGATAGATAGAGCTTAAACTTATTTTATTTCAGCTTGTTGCTAAAGCAATATTAATTAGTTTTATTTAGTTTAACTAGCTATTTAGGTAATAACTGAAACTGAAATAAAAATTTCTTTAAAAACACTATAGACGTATTAAAAACAACTAGCCTAATACAAATGACAAAACAACAAAACTACTAACTTTAATTCAAATTATAAAAAACTGTAACAGTATCTCAGTGATACTAAAATAACAGACAGACAGACAGACAGACAGATAGATAGATAGATAGATAGATAGATAGTATCCATTCACGGTCCCTATAATTTCATAAATTTGAAGTTGTGTATCATACTTTAATGACATTAAAATCTATTTAAATGTGGAGTAAAAGAAGCGGAAATATTTAACAGAATCAGTAGCGCATAGCCTCCAACCGGAAGCCTTCTCGGACTGAGCGGAAGCGCAGCGGCTCCAGCTGTTATTGTTGACAGACGGAGCTTTGGGGGGAAAATGGCGGTGTCCCGTCGATCCTCACAGCACCAACAAAGCAGCCTGCAGCCGTCTCCGCGGAACGCCGTGATCGCGTCCCCCCCACCGGAATCGCCGTCTGCGATTATTCCCGAATCGACGACTTTATTGAGCCCCTCGGCCTCTGGCGCAGCGGAATGCGGCGGAGCGACGATGGAGTCCGCAGCGGCCTCCTCCTCCTCCGCCTCTTCCCCAGACCGGCCCGCCCCAGCAACAGCAGCGGCCGCGCTCGGCAGCTCCAGCTGCAGCAGCATTAGCTCCAGCGCGACCGCAGGCAGCCAGAGTCCCGGCTCAGAGGCGGCCAGTCCCGGGGACGGAGTGTGCGGGGCCGGCGGGGCGTTCAGAGAGCTGTTCGAGGCCTGTCGGAACGGAGATGTATCGCGGGTGAAGAGGCTGGTGGACTCGGTGAACGTGAACGCCAAAGACATGGCCGGACGAAAATCAACCCCTCTGCATTTCGCTGCAGGTCTGTATTTATGTATTTGCTAACTATAATCCGTGTTTGTAAGCATCTTACTTTGTTTTTGACCTTATAAAAGATCAAAACGTCTCCTTTGTGGATTTTGGTTCCACTAGATTTGGAGTTTATTTATACAGGCATGAGATTTTTCAGTGGAGGTATACGAATATATTCATATATACAATTTGTTGTTTTCATACAGAAATTATGTATTTTAATTTGACTGTTCACAGTGGTTATGTGTCATGGAATATCATTACGTCATGTTTCATGTGGTTCAAATCAACAAGAGTAAAATAATTTTTCATGCGAAGCTGACACGTAATTGTACAGTACTAAATGTCCCTCATGGACTGTCTGTAAACACAGTAATATCTATTCAAACTGTTTAAATTTCATAAATCAAATTACAAATAAATATCGTGGTCAGAAAAACAAATTAAATGTTGGTGTTATCTAATTAGGGTGTGCTTTTAAAACCTATAATGATTGAGGGACTATATGGATTATTTGCACTTAAAATGTGTCTGTCACATTGTAGCACCATGAAATTAATGATAGCTAGCTATTAAAGTTGATGAAGGAAAGACTCAGACAGAGGCTTTTTTTTCAGTATCATTAACACATTTTGTTTTGTGTCTCACCAAAAAAGAAAATCAAACAGGTTTGAAATGTGATGCAAATTGTTCACTCATTTTTGGGTGAACTATGCCTTTAAAAGAAATCTGTCAGATAGTTTTGGCATTTAAAAAACGTACACTTTCACAAATAGAGCATTTTTAGATCTGATATGAATAAGATCTGATGTGTCTTTTTTTTTATTAATTTCATCATATTAGATGTATTGCATTTTAAACGGCTTGTCCTATGTAATGTTTGCCAGGCTTTGGCAGAAAGGACGTGGTGGAGCATCTCCTGCAGACCGGAGCAAACGTCCATTCCCGCGACGACGGCGGTCTGATCCCGCTCCATAACGCCTGCTCGTTCGGGCACGCGGAGGTGGTCAGCCTGCTGCTGTGTAGCGGTGCGGACCCCAACGCGAGAGACAACTGGAACTACACACCTCTGCACGAGGCCGCCATCAAGGGCAAAATAGACGTGTGCATTGGTATGGATTCATTTGAGAAATGCTATTTTATCCGTTTCCAATTATAGACCGATTCTTATCATTAAAACAGCTTTAATAAAGACAAATTCTGATGGTCACCGATATAGCAGTGAGGCAGTGAATCAGGTCTAATGAGTCACAGTCCACAGCTGTTGTCTAGAGAGCTGATGTGGCGCTCCAGCGTGTTGCAGTATTGCTGTGTTGTGATAGTAATGTTGTTGTCCTGCAGTATTTTTCTCCTGCACCCTGATGTCATAGAGCGCTGCTGAATACCCCTGTGCTGAGACAGCACTCTGTGTGTGAGTCTGAGTGAGAAAACTGACAGAAACTCTGAAGCTTGCATTAGTAACATGATAAATGGGTTTGTCCGAATTCGGTGTTTTAGTTTGATTAAATCTATTTCTTCAGAGTTATTTGGTGAGTGTGGAGAGTGACTGTTAGGGATGTGCAGTATATTGGTGATATGTCATTTTTGGTCAGTATTATTATTTTTGTACTGATTAATCTGATATTGAAAACAGATTTTATCAGAATTTTTTAACAATTTGTATTTTAATATAAACCAGGAGCCTGTAAAAACAAGTAAATAAGACCTTTATAAGCTTAAAAGTAAAGTTGATACATTTTAGCTCCTGCTATTAATTCAACAGATGTCAATTCACATAAACATTACCCATGTTCAACCCGGCGGTGTGGTACCTCCCACATAACAAGAGGTTTTCAGCATTAGTAATCATAAGCATGCAATTTTCATGATCTCATATTAATTGAGAGACTGTACGGATTATTCACACTTAAAAAATGTATCTGTCAAACTTCAGGACCATTTAGATTAGCTAACTAATGACAGATATTTACTAAAGCTGATGTAGAGTGGTGTTTTTTTATGACTGTCATTAACATTCTGCTAAACATCTTGTTTTGTGAATAATGAAGAAAGAATTTCAAACCGGTTTAAAGTGTTTTGAAAAATGTCTTGAAAATTGTAATTGTTTTGTGTAAAAGTATTTCTTTAGAGTTATTTGGCGAGTAACTGTTAAGGATGTGCAATATATTGTAGAAAATATCTATATTAGTCAGTATTGTCATTTTTTTTGATAACATGCTGGAAACTTTTTTTTTTTTTTTTTTAAAAAGTAACACTTTGGTTATAATTGGTAGGCCTATATAATAGTTAACTACACTAGTAAACATGAACAAACAATGAACAATACTCCAGCAGCATTTGTTAATCTAAGTTAATTTGTAAATTTCAGCATTTAAAATTAAACATTGTACGTTGTTAACATTGCTGAATGCGTTAAATAAACAGTTTTCCATCTTTTCTGCTATGCATGTAAGAAGTGTTTTGATGGCTGAGTGTACTAAAACTGAAAAGCTAGTATGAACACTTTAGGTGGAAAAACAGTGTTGATAATTATACTTATCAACCACAACTTATAACTTTTGGTATCGGTCAGTTTCGGTATCGGTGACTGTATTGCTTGCTTCTGTTTCTTACAGTGTTGCTCCAGCACGGCGCTGATCCAAACATCAGAAACACTGACGGCAAATCAGCTCTGGACCTGGCAGACCCTTCTGCTAAGACCGTCCTCACCGGTAAGACACACACACACACACACACACCTGCTTTACAGTCATTACCAACACACACAATCTGATGAGCAGACATGTAAAGGCACACGGAGTATGTTTTTGTAGTATGCAGTATGCCAATACAGCCACAGCATGCTGTGTGAGTGCTGTTTACCGCAATGCACTGCACTCCGGTCTGAAATATGAACCTAAGGCCATTTACAGCCACATTTCCATAGTACATTAATTGATCGGACAGCTACATGTTTAAATATTTGCACACAAAGTTGGATTAAAATGCCAACTCAATGCCACTCACCAAATTAAATGTAGTGAGGTTAATGTAACAGCCTTCTGTTTGAAACGGTGCATCCTGCATACCATTTCACATACTATTTAAAAGAGATTCCAGTCTGAACACAGCCACTGTAACACTAAAAATATCCACACACACATTAATGAATCTTGCAAATCAAGTCTGTCTGACACCTGCTGTCTTTTTTTTATTTGTCAGGTGAATATAAGAAGGATGAACTGTTGGAGGCAGCGAGGTGAGCTTTTGGAATACTATAATAATTTAATATCAATGTATTGCTAAAATAAACATTGAAAAAGCGGTTTTGAGGGGTTTTGGATGTTTGTTTGAATCCCTCAGCCGCTTGTTTCTTATGCTGGAGTCCTTTGGGAAGAATGTGCAGAGCTGTAGGTGCTGCACACAATCTGGCATAGTTGTATATTAATGTTTAGAAAACTCTGACATCGGAACAGAACGGAAATCCAAGAATATCAGAATGAGACATTTTTGCCACTTGGTACTGTATATAAATGTGTATTGGACAGGGGAAGTATTTTTTAAAGTAAACGTAAGAACAACTTTTATACTGTTAGTAATATTTCAAGATGAACACTTACTGGACTGAAACAACTTGGGGTTACTTGATTATCCATGCATCAATTTTTTTGAAAAACCATGTTAAAATGTGAGTACCAGTTATGATCATCAGACTTTTGAGGAATGTTTATTTGTTCATCTCTCGGTCTCTCATTGTTTTGCCTCTTAATACAAACAACAGAGCTTGGAACATGAAACTAAAAATTTAAATATAATCTTACAAAGACATAATATTTTATGTAAGCTATCTGCTATATTGATTTACATAGCAGAATTTCATCTTACTTTTTGGCCACATAAATATCTGCAACTGCACCAAATTATATATATTTGATACTTTGCGCCTCTGAATCAAATTCAGAAATGAGTAGCAGTACTGCACCATGCTTTAATAGCTGCTCACAAAACAGTCCCATGTATTGCTGCTAGCAATAAATAGAGTAAAAAGGAAGGTTTTATTTTTAGACTTACATTAACTTTACATGGTGCATTGAACTTTTATTTTAAAAGATAGTGCTGTTTCTTTAAGTGCATTTGAATCTTTGTTGACTTGTCACTCATCCAGAAATGTTGATGAAAGTTGCCGTTCCTAACAGTGTTTTACTCCCTCTGTTTGGAAAACCTTCTTAGGAGCGGAAATGAGGAAAAGTTGATGGCGCTTTTGACTCCACTTAACGTCAACTGTCATGCCAGCGATGGACGCAAGGTAACACAGACCACAATTACTTCATTTAATCTTCAAATTGTTCCATAATGTTGGCTTTAACATTTGACATATCCGTAAATGCCAAGTATGACTGTTTTAGATAGTATGTCTGATGTTGTTTCTAAACTCAAGCTCTGCTCAAACACAGGATGTGATTTCATGTATTTCATTGGTTGAATAAATAGATGTAGGTCAAGACAATCCCAAATCCCCTTGTTGGAGTTTTTTCTTTCAGTAATACTGTGTTTAGAGTAAACAGCGCTGACCTAGTTTTACCCATGATGAGTTTAAGTTTGGACATATGGTTGATGTCGTTTTATAACGTTTGTTTCGAGGTTACACTGCCCCTTTGTTCAGTCTGGCCTGCTTTTGGATGTCAGTCATTTTTATAAGGGATTTCAGTTGATCTTTGATTCTTATTGGATGCACGCCTGACCTTCATGAAGTTTTAGGCCAAAGCTTTTTTGATCCATTTCTTCCTCTAGTCACAACATAATAACAGGACCTTGATTTTCCCCTCAAATCCTCTGTCATCCCTGAACATTTCAGGTCACTCCCTCCCTCCAGACCTCTGTGTCTTTATATCAGAAGGGCTTTTTAGGAATGAGTTCATTGTGGGATTGTCTCCTGTTTGTCTTGTAATGGATTTTGAGTTATGAACTGTAACTCATGCTGTAGTATAGTGATGTAGGCTATTATTATAATTTTTTTAGAGGCTGAGTATTGTTGCTACTTTAATTTTTGTACACTCCGATACTGATGTTGATGCTGGTGTTTTGTATAATGATGTAATTTTGAGAGTAGCGTTTTAAAGGCAGGGTAAGTGATTTCTGGAAGCCAATGTTGATATTTGAAATCACCAAAACAAACACGCCCCTACCCCAAAAGGGTCTCCGCCCCACATATACGTATATATGATAGATCCGCCCCACATATACGTAGCCTACGCAACCCAGGCAACGATTAGTTCTGTGAAACATAAGCCGCTTTTCCACCGAAATTACCTGGAACAATATGTCCCAGGAACTTTTTTCCCCCCAGACCTGTTGCTGTCTGCGTTTCCATCACGGTCTAAAGTACTGAGAAGATTAGGCAAATAGTCTGGTCACTTAACGTTAGGTCTGCGCGTTTCTCAACACCAAGTACGCAAATTTCGGACTTGCACCCTCAGTACTCGGACTTCACGAGTTAGACTCGGGAGTGTGAACTTGATAACGTCAGTCAGCTCGCCTTGGCTGCTGCAATCTTCCTCACTGTATTTACAGACGAAATATATCAAACACCACTGCCTCTCTTCGTTTTCATTTAAACATATTAATAGCTGCAGAAATGTAGTTCAGGGAACGTACATACATTACAATGAAATTGTAAAATATTATATCAAACATTGCCTGTTACCATTTTCATTTTAACATATTAATAGATCAATAGAATAAAGACCAAAGATTACCTGTGAGATTTACCCAAAACGAATTATATCTAATGTTTAACCACTACAGAGACATCAGAGCCAGCGGCAAATGTCAGATGGACTAGCCGAGGTTATGCTCCTCTCTTCGGGATACCTGAGCACTGAGCGCCCGGTGATCGCGTGGAGCTCACGTCTTCGAAATCGGCGAAGCACATTTTCAAATAGGCACTGTTTTTATAAATAAACCGCAGATTTGAGTTTTAAACAACTACATTCTCACCTGAAATACACGCAGCCAGTGTAGGCAGACTTTAGCTGTTGCGGCGCGGCACGTCCGGTGTAGACACGGTGTTACTCACCTATCAGGAAGAAACAAAGCAACCTCGGCGTCCGATCGCAGGCCTTCCGCTCCTCGAGTTCTCTCCAGCGCTGGAAAGCTGATCCGATATTTACACGGGTCCTACTTCTTGCCTTTTCGTTCCGCAGACGTTTTCCTCTTTTGTTTTTTTTATACGCCA
Source organism: Tor tambroides (assembly GCA_021397915.2). NCBI lineage: Eukaryota > Metazoa > Chordata > Actinopteri > Cypriniformes > Cyprinidae > Tor > Tor tambroides. The sequence goes on along the minus strand of JAFVLL020018585.1, from coordinate 2,498 downwards.
TCTCTATCTTTCTGTCACTCGACTCGGCTGTTCACTGAATGCTCTCTCCTCCATATCATGAGTAGACACACCCCTTACTGCAGATTGGCTACAAGTTTGTTTTGGTACTCGGCCCCCGACTCAGTTTTCTAAAACGTTTTTGAAAAATTGCTTACCCTGCCTTTAAGTGGAATACAGCGCACACTAGTTTGATAAATTGCTTTTTTCCTCTTTTGTAGGATGCTTTGGATAAAAGCGTTCGCTAAACATGTAAATGTAAATAGTTGATCACTGAGCATAATGCACACTTGAATGTACTTTACATAGATTATTGGCAGTCATGTCATACCAAGGACATTGTAAATCTAGAAATATCCCTGATCCGCTGATGTTTTGTTTTGCAACCACATTTTATTTGCGTGGCAGTGTTTATGTAACAAAAATTGTATATATGCTGCGTGGTATTGTTTTTGAGCACAGTACATGAGTTTATAGGCCTAAGGGATGTACCGATATGATAATAAACATATATGTTGTCATTTGTTTTGTATAGAATATTCTAAAATGATATTGAAAATGAAATTGTGTGTATATGTACCATTCAAAAGTTTGTGGATTTTAAAGAAATTAATACTTTTATTCAACGAAGATGCATTAAATTGATCAAAAGTGACAGTAAAGATATTTCTAATGTTACAAAAGATTCCTATTTCAAATAAATTCTGTTCTTTGCAACTCTGTTCATCAAAGTGAAAGATAACACAATGTAGCCTTAAAGATATGTAGCCTTAAAGATATTAACTTCAGCATGCCTCACAGTAATAAATTACATTTTGAAATCTATTAAACTACAAAATAGTTAGGCTATTTTAAATTGTAATAATATATCTTTTTTACTGCATTTTGATCAACTACTTGCAGCCTTGGTGTGTGTAAATGAAATTTAAAAAATCTCACAGACTTTTGAACAGTAGTATTTCATATTGGTGTTATATTGGCTATTTAAAATGTCAAATCGGCATTTATCATCCTGTGTGAACTGATTCCTAAAGAAAAATGTACAGTTTTTCACATACATGAAGTAGATTTAAGATAGGATGCTGTAGCTGTTGAATTATTAGGTTAGCTAATTTTTTGTTTTGTTTTGTTTTTTGTTCTGGCGACATTCAGTCAACATCTCAAAAAATGCTGGTAAGTTTATTTTGTGAAACAGAAATTAGTTTCATTTGGTCTTCTGTGATTTTATTGTTTATTTTTCCTTTCGATTTGTTTTCAATTTTTGTCCCTAAAAAAAAAATCCATCCATATGCTGGTTCACACTTAAAACGCACAGAAACCTGCCTTATTTTCTGCTGGTCACAATCCATCAATCAACCAATAGCTCGGCTAATGTTTCGTTGACTCCTGCAGGTTCTGAAAACAAGGCTTTCATTTATCTATTTCTTTATTTAACTTTTTTTACAATACTTCTCTAAATTGTCTGCCTCTGCAAGAACTCCACCATGTTTCCACCCCTAAACCCCACCTCCGCATCCATGCATCGCCTCACGTTCTTCAGTTTGTTTGATTTGTTGTGATCAGCACGCATGCTCTCCACGAACGTGGTGTTTAACTCCTGATTTCTCTTTGACATCCTGTCCTGTTTAGTTCCATTGTGTGTATGCTAGAAATGTTGCACTGTTGCCCATTGCTTGTGCTGTACTACTTCAGACCTCATAATAGTGATATGAACATGAATTGCCTTTCCATCCTGCACTGAATAATATAATTCTCTCAGACAATGCATCATTATTTTGAGGCAGATCTTCATTACTAAATGGCTGCGTTGAGATTGGTTGTCATGCTGATTGTTTTGCTGTGGTTGTGTTCAGACTTTCATAGGCATGTCACCATTATTTCTTCATTTTTCACTGCATGAACTTGGAACGAATTTGTAACTTTTTTGTGCTTAGGCTATTTTAAATTACTAGTGGTTTGAGTCACTTCTCTCTTCTTAAGTGATCGAGCTCAAGCCAGATTCATCAGTTGTTCAGAGAGATCGCAGATATAAAGGCCTACTTGCACCAAGAGGCAATAGTTCACAACAGTGAGCATTTTTAGTGTTTAGAGAAAGTATTACCATTTTTTTCCCCCCATTTTCTCCAAATTAATTTCAATTAATGTTTCAATAAAGAAATTGAAGCCATAAACCAAACCAACCACTCTTACAGGAGCATTACAAACTTGCTGGTCTGTGCACTTGAAGCAATGCAAATGATGGAATTTAATTAAAAATGATGGTACAGTATAAACCTATTGGCTTAGAATCATCAATTGTTCATGTAAAACCAAAATATCAAAATATCGTTGGATTCTTATGTCATTTGCAATGCTTTATGGGAGCTTGTGGTCGGCGCTGAGCTCTTTTGCATCTATTTCTGTTTCCTTGGTACCATTGATTTTCTCTGATTGGTGGGTTTGTCTTAGGGATTATGGGTAGAGACACTGACTTTTTCACCTTTTTAAGGCATCTGAAACAA
>JAFVLL020018584.1:0-21514 GCA_021397915.2 Tor tambroides | reverse complement strand
GCTGCTTTTAACTTCCGCTGATAGACTGCTTCTCTCAAAGAGTATTTTTTTACACTGTCTTCCGCTGGCACTTGAACACACTATCCTGTTTATCACAACAAATAGCCAAGCAAGCGCGGACACTGACATGGTATGCGATACAGTACGAGACCAAACGTGATTTATGTCACTATTATTTAAAATACTAGTCACTATTGGAATAAGTACTAGTATCTAATAAATAAGAACTAGTATCTAATGAATAAGTACTAGTAGCTAAAGAATAAGCACTAGTAGCTAATGAATAAGTACTAGTACTTAATGGGAAAGATACTAGTATCTAAAAAATAAGTACCACATAGCAAATCTCTGGCTCCAGGCCACACAATCACTTTTCCCTCGGCCCAAATACTGCAAAGAATGACGGCCCTGAAGTGGCCCAGAACTGGATTAAAGACAAGGGCCACACATGGGCCATAACCGGCCCGAATCTCAGCCATTAATCACCCTTAACTGGCCCTGAACTGGGCCAAAACATGTTTTATTATTGGTACTAATTCTCAGCCTTGAGTAAACCAGAATCCCCAAATCTGAGCCACACCTGAGTCTTATATAGCCCAGACCCAATACAGAATATTAATATTTGATATTATTGTATTGTGTCTTACTATAATTGCCATTATTCATTTTGTGAAATGTTTTGGTAATGTACACACAAACTATGCCAATTAAACTGAATAGAAAGCCAGCCTTAAAATCCACATGTCATGTAACTGTGCAATAAAATCGTATTGCATTGAAAATGTTTTATTTTTATAAAGAACAAATCAACCAATAAAGAGTGAGTGTATAAAGTATACAGTCTATAAGAGAAACGTAACAGACAGACACGTGTAATCATGAATTTATTGCAGAAATGTCAAAGAGCAGTACCACAGTAGTCCAAATACATTGCAGTCGTGGTCCTCTCTGGCAGGATATAATAGTTTATTGTGAAGAGCAGGGTGTAATTAAAGTTCTTAAATGCTGAAAACACTATCGATCCACTCCATGGGGGCGCGCATTTCTCATTCAAAACACGCATCACCGGAAACACGGCATGACGTAATCTATGATGAAACCGGCGAGAGCCAATGAGCGTTTGATATCGCTGCTGTAAAACTTGTTGTAAAACTTCTTAACGGCAAATTCTGAAATTGTTACTCTCGCTACAGAGGAAGGAGAAACATATCGCTGATGAATGGTTTGAATTTGGATCTGTTCCTCACACAAAGCATCACATGGATACCGAGGATTTGAATAAAAATAAAAAGCTTTTATGATCATTTTATTTAATGCTTGTGCCTGACAGCATATTAATAAAATTATGTGCCCCATGGTAAACCAAATAAATATTACATGATAATGGTTAAATGATCTCTCTCTCTCTCTCTCTATCTCTCTATGTAAGGATTCTAAGATTATTTGTACTGAGATAATAATATAAAATATAATCAAATTATAATTAAGTGCAGTTTAATGCAGTTGACTGATTTACTGATTTGCTTAATTTTGAAATGATAATGTTTCATTCTGTTTTGACTTGCCATTTCAAAGATTAAATTTAAACAATTCATTAAAATTTCTGTGATCATTTTATCATATTTTATTTATCTTGTTTTTCATGGGTCACATAATATGCTGTCAGATCACTGATTTGGGCCACATGATCACTGGACTGATCTGGGCCACACTCCTCCCACCAACAATCAGCCCTCATATTGTTTGCGTGATCCACGCTGTGCCATCGCTGCCACACATGGCCCAGCTCTGGCTGAATGGGTACATGCCATTGCCGACAGGAGGCCAGCAGTGCCAGCTTGAGGCCACATTTGGGCCAAGACCACTTGCTATGTGGGCAGTAGCATGAAAATAGATACTAGTACGGCTTATAGATTAAATGTTAAAACGGCTTGCCATAAAGGAGGAGCATGAGGGTTGAAAGTGCTGTTTGGGACAGATCCATGTAAAAGGCAAAGGGTTGACTTCCACATTTTTGCTCATTGTTTTAAAACAACTGAGAATAGGGTTGGGGTGGGTTTTAAATTTGTACAGATGCTTTTTGTTTTGTACTACTGTTCCACAAAATAAAACTCAATAAACAATTGTTAACAAAAAAAACAAAAAACAACTGAGAATAAAAGACCACACATGCAAATGATTTCAGATGTGTGAAAGAGAAAAATAAACCACATTTCATCCTCATCCTCTGGGAATTAAAGGGAGAGTTCACACGAAGATGAAAATTGTTTCATCATTTATTTACCCTTCACTGTTCCAAACCTGTATGAGTTTCTTTCTTCTGCTCAACTCAAAACTCAAAAGAAGATATTTTGGTCCCACTTTATATCAGGTGGCCTTAACTACTATGTACTTACATTTAAATTAATCATTTTGTACAATGCACTTATTGTGTACATACATGTTTTTACATTGTACTTATATATATTGTTTTAAATCTCTATATGTAATTACATCTGTAATTAATTTCTGTAATTACATTTATAATTACACTGTTGGACTATCCCTTACACCTCAACCCACCCTTAAACCTACCCATACTACCAAACCTATCCCTAACCTTACCCGTATCCCACCTCAATATCAGCAAAAGTGTTTTGCAATACAATATGACCACAGTAAGTACATTATACTTATTTTTTGATGCAAGCACATAGTAGTTAAGGCCACTTAATATAAAGTGTGACCGATATTTTGAAGAATGTTGATAACCAAGGAGTTGAATGTAGCCATTGATTTTCTTTTTCTTTCTCTTTCTTTCTTTCTTTCTTTCTTTCTTTCTTTCTTTCTTTCTTTCTCCATACTGTGGAAGTCATTGGCTACCATCATACTGTTTGGTTACCAACATTCTTCAAAATATCTTATTTTGTGTTCAACAGCTGAAATACATAGAGGTTTTAAACAACAATTTCATTTTTGGATGGACTATCATTTTAATTAAAATTTTCACATACTGTATATATTCACATATGCTTATTTTCTATAGACCTCCCCCTTTTTGCCTCCTGATTGTTCAGGATCATGCATCAAGCTATTCGGATCAATGACAGGTGAATATTCTCGAGGTTCAGTATGAATCATGCTCTCTAAACACTGCTGAAATATTCTATACAGAAAGCCAGGCACTTTTACACATGCTATTTGACACCTAATGTGACAAGGCTCAGAGTTTTATGCTTTGAAAATCTTTATAATATATGACTGTAAACTATTGAGAGTCTGAGGCTCACCATGGTGGGAAATATACTTTTTTGCCTGCTAGCCAGACAGTTTTCCCATTCATTCATTCGTGATGTGTGTTCACACTTGGCAGGTTTGGCCTTGCTCAAGGGTCTCAGCTCAGTCGTGGTATTGAGGGTGGAGAGAGTGCTGGTTATTCACTCCCCCCACCTACAATCCCTGCCGGACCTGAGCCTCAAACCCACGACCTTCAGGTTACAAGTCCAACTCTCTATCCATTAGGCCACGACTACCCTGAACTTGGGTGCAATTGCTCAGTTAGTGCAGTTCATTTAAATAGATGGGAACACTGCCACCCAAAGCTTGGTCTATACCAAACAAACAGACTGAGGCACACATTTTCATTAAAATGTCCATAAACATTCTCTTCTCGTCATAGGAGCTATGGTACAGTTTGGTACAGGCGTCGGAACTGCAGATCTTTGTTTGTGTGTGCAACAGAGGAATTATTGGCACAATTTTGATTCCTTTACACATTTTATAAGCTGCGAGTTCTCAGCTGGTAAAAATACCACCATAAGTACACACAAATAACACAACATTTGGATTGTTTTGGATGTTTGGTAAGTTCCATTACAAATAATTTGTCATATAAGCTGTCCAGTAAGGCTGTGACCATATCTTTGTGTTTTATTTTATTTACATTTTCATTTACATTTATTCATTTAGCAGACACTTTTATCCAAAGCGACTTACAGTTGAGCAATACAACAAATGAATCACACTGTGAACACAAAGTGAACCAAATCAAATGAATCAAGAGAACTGAATTGTGAGCACACCCTAAATGTCTGTTCAGTAGTTCCTATATAATAAAAGACACAGTTTATTAATGGTAATGCTTCCACCTGTAATGCAAATTGCATGTAGTATCTGATAGTTTAACTTTCACTGGGAAGTTTTTTTCTACATCTTGTGAGTTCCTGAACATTATGAATGATGGATTATGTCAAATACTACTCTGATTGCAGTATTAGAGTGTTGATTTACCGTGTGCCAAAGACACTGAACTTTGGTATGTTTTAGACCTGAGACAGTCTTGCACACTTACTAAATGCTGCATGCTCATGCCCAAGTTGGCCAAGATTACAAGTTTGGGTATTGGGACATGGCCGCAGATAACTTCTCCAGGGCACGGTAAACACATACTACCCACACGCACCATCCTGGTTATATTTAAATAAAATAATACTGGACCATAGTTGCTTGTGCTGTGAGCTAATGAGTAACACAAAATGCCATTTAATTTGCCAAGTAGATGGAAATTTGCAGGTATGTTTGGCAATAGTCAAAGAGAAGAAATGCTGAACAGCAATCTGTTTGCACAGCTGCTCTGGCTTGTAAAATGATGCAAAATGATCTAGATCGTATTTTAGAACAGAGTTATACTTATTAGAGGAAACTAAGAGGGTGGTTTTGTGTTATTGAATTTAATTGATGTAATACATTTATACCTTACTCAGATCTCATTAGCAATCATGTGTTGTTTCCCTGGCAGCCTCTGCTGCGAATGGGCTCTTGGTCTGAGATGCACACGTGAAAGGAACATGGACAATGGGCTAACCACAAGAAACAAAAGGATTCTTTTTCTGGTGTTCACTCATTAGATGATTCTCCCCTCTGATCATTTTTTTTTTTGTATTTTTATATCCCATTATAGTTTGATGAGGGTAAATGATCTAAATTTTATACTGTGGTAAATTATAATTGGGTTAAAATATTCCTTATTTTAATTATTTTAAAAGGACGGGCTCATTAACACATATTTCATGCAGTATTTTCTGTGCCACTGCTGAATATCCAGTGCAGCACATTCTTAGTTGTAAACGTCTGTTTGCAGTCTGAATGCATTTAAATGTAATGAAATGAAAACACATCTTTATGTTGCTAAGGCCAAATATATATATATATATATATATATATATAACAAATTACTATAATGAGCAATTCACAAGAAAATGACTGTAGTCATTGATGTGTAGTTTTTCAGAATGTAACTCTGAAGTAAACTGAGAGAAGCTGACAAATGGATGTGGGAATAAAAACATTCTCAGGTGACAGCCAATTAACAAATTCTTCTTCTAAAATAGAGAAGCTGGCCATTATTAGAAAAAGAAAATAAGATGGACTGAGGAGATAGGCAGACGCCAAATGGATGGCGACTCTGCTATTTGAGTGGATGTCCATCACCACACCTGCTGGTGCTATGTTGCAGGCAATGAAAGCTACTGAAGTACTTAGTCGCAGTCTGGTCATTACTGTCTCACATTCAGTCCTAACAAAGCTTAAAAATAGTTCAAGGATTTCTTATAGTTCATCAGCTTTGGAAAACCAGAGTGTTTGTTCAATAACATGATTCTTACTTACAAGAAATGTGGAAAATAAAGTGTTAAATGTTTTAGCTGATGTATTTTAACATGCTATTTATTTATTTATTTATTTAGTTAGTTAGTTAGTTAGTTAGTTAGTTAAATGGGGCTTTTAGTCAGCTACTGCTATTTGGTCTATTAGTGTCTGTTCATGTTCATCAGTCATTTTCCTATGGAAGATTAATAGGGCTGCCATAAACTGCTAGCCAGAATAATAATAATAAATATAGCTGCAAGCAGCAATTTGGGGCCACGCAGCAGAGGTGCCACAAGTAAATGAAGAAAAGCAGACACAGTAAATACAGCAAGCATGTCAAAAACACAGGAAACATTCAAAAGGACCAAAAGCACAAAAAAACTGCACAAAGTTTTGTATACAAACCAATTTTAGAATATAGCTGACGGGCCTATGCAGGCCTACTGGGTTTCAGCAATGAAAGTGTGAAACAAACACACACACACACACACACACACACACAGAGAGAGAGAGAGAAAGAGAAGGATAGATAAAACGTTTAATAATGTATATGTTTTTAAAATGATTTTAATAATCTGTAAGCAATTGTAAAATAATAAGACTACATTATATTGCCAGTACAGTATGTGTCAACTGATTCTAGGCACTTATTTTTCATTCTGTGTGATGGAAACTGAGTAGACAAGATTTCTTGTCCTATGACTCCATCTACTGGATAACCTTAGGATTATGGCCTTCATCTGTCAGTTGAAATGTCTGAAAGTTTATAATTTGCTGTTAGACCCCAGAGCATCAACAATTAATGAAACTGGGGATGTTTTCTCAGAATTACTTGTTATCCATTTGTAAAAAGTTTTGAGGATTTGAACATTGTTTAACCACAAGCACTTAAAGATATAGGCTATAAGGCAATTCCTATTTCCTTTTTTTACCATTACTTTAATAAATTGCCATGGCACCACCACTTAAGATATCCAAAAAACATTCACAGTTTAGGTTCCTCAGTATTTTGGCATCATGTAGACAGAGTATGGTTTAAATCATGATAGCAATTGGAAGAGTATATATACACGTGGTCAGAATTGTTGGTACCCTTGGTAAATATGATCAAAGAAGGCTGGGAAAATAAATGTGCATTGTTAATCCTTTAGGTCTTTTATTTAAAAAAATATCACAAAAATCAAAGTTTTCATTGGAGAATAAGAATTTAAAATGGGGGGAAATATCATTATGGAATAAATGTTTTTTTGTTTTGTTTTTTTTTCTCAAATACATGTTGGACACAATTACTGGTACCCCTAGAAAGTCTTATGAGTAAAATATATCTGAAATATATTCCCATTCATATTCACGATTTTGAGCACACCAGCGTGATTATGAACATGAAATTATCCAGCAGTGGCTTCCTGTTTCACAGAAATGTAAATAGGAGGGAAAACAAAACAAAGGCCATATATATATATATATATATATATATATATATATATATATATATATATATATATTAATTATATATAAATTATAATTATAATATAATTATATATAAATATATGTGTTTTTTTTTAGCATGTGTGTTTGGCAGTGTTATTTTTAAGTATTACTGATAAACTACTGTTGTTTGATTTGTATTTGTTATTTATTTTAATTTTAGTTAAATTATGTCTGAATTTATTATGTCTGTATAGGTCTTTTATTAAGTTTTAATTTTATTTAATTTGAGTTATTTTAATACTTCAACAAACTAATTAATGCAGTAAACGTAGCAAGGTTTTTTTTTAAATGATATAATAAATAAAAATAAAACAGATAGAATAGAAAAAGAATAGAGCAAGCTAGTGTTAGAGGCCTTTTTTGCTTTTGCTAATTGTATAATAAATAAAAAGAAAACAAATAGAATACAAAAAGATTAGAGAAGCTAGTGTTAGGCTTTTTTTGTTGTTGATTTTAAAGAAAACAAGCAGTTAGTAATTGGATAGAGTGCAAGTCTAAAAGGGACAAGTTTTCTGGCAGAATCTTGAGGCTGGAAATGCAGCGAAGTTCCAGCTATTCTGTCTGCTGGTGGTTGTCGCCAAGGAGAGTACTCATTATGATAAGGCCTGAATCTTTCAGCGAATTTCTTGAAGTCCATCGACATAAATCTGCAAAAACAAAAAAAAAAGAAAGGAAAACAAGAGAGCTTCATGGCCATAAAAACAACTTTATTTAAACAATTTTGTTAGGAAATAATTTGTTTTGACTCCCTGCTACCATAGAAACTATCTGGCGACTAAACTGTAGTCCGGTGTAAGCTAATCATTGTAGTCCCCACCCACCATATCTTCATATCATTCATCATATCTTCAGGGTGGCCCCCCAAGTGACTAAAAGACAAGGTCCTTCCTCATGAAGACATAGAAACATAATAAAATAATATATGAATAAATTGAATAAACATAAAAATACATAAGTAATATAATGATAAATGATAAAAAATAATCAAATGATAAAAATAATCAAATAATAAAAATACGGCCAGCTATGCAATGCTTGTTCCTGTTATCTTAGTGAACCGAGGTTACATCACTAACTGAGACGTTCCCTTATCGATATGGTTCATCAGTTTAGATGACGCTTGAATGAATGAAATCCAATTAGCACAGTTCTTCAAGTGCAGAATGGAAACCATTCTACAAGCCATGCCTTGGAGGACTCAAGGGTAAAGGCCTTAGTAGGTTGCATGGACGTAGCTACAACTCACCCAAAAATGGTGAGGTTCAGGCCACAAGACCGGAGTCCTTGGGGCCAATACCATAAAAATACCAGACACTCACTGTAGTCAGAGACTGGTTATGCAGACAAAACCGGTGATTACCCGTGAGCAGACAAAACTGAGAACACCTTAGGCACATAGCCTTGTCTTGGCATGAGGATGACCTTGCAGTCATTCAACCCAAACTCAAGGCAGGATGTGCTCACAGAAAGCACTTACAGATCACCTACTCACTTGACTGACGCTAATCTTATGCAAAAGGGCATTCTGACTGCAGTGGCTTTATATCAAGCTGATGTAAAGCTGCTTTGACACAATTTGCTTTGTTAAAAGCGCTATAGAAATAATAGTGACTTGACTTGACTTAACTCCTGGAGACCAACTCCAGATCTGTACCTGCCCGGTACAAGTGAGGTCACCTTGAGATGGAGGCATCCTGGGTGGCAATCAGGCACATTGGTCTGGGCCAGATTCATCCATGGAGTCTAAAAGTTTGGACCGAAAGACCTCTGGAAGTGACATAGTATGAAGAGCAGACACTTATTGATACAGTTCACTCGCATTGCATCACGTCTAAACTGATGCAATGCGAGTGAACCGTATCAATAAGGGAACCAACTAATTCAATAGTTGTCCATTTCCAGATCCAAATATTGTCATAATCTCATATAATTTTGTTCAAAATTCTCATTATATTTAAACATGGGAATAATTAATGCACATTAAAAATTGCTGAATTGTTTTAGACTGAATAAAACTATCTTACATTATGGTTCAGTATAGGGGTGTGCGATATGACGATTTTAGATTGTGGATGATTAAAATGTCTCCGTGATCTGCTTTTGAAAAACTATCATACTGTAGTATCGTGCTACAGCATGCCTCTGTCTCATTATACTGTACAACACGACATACATTCACTCAAGGGACACTGCACTTATTCGCAATCACAAAAGTACATTATTTGCATGTGCTTTAAAGCCTTGTCAAACAGTGCCTGATTACTGGACTTAGCTATTTTTCCCTTCTAATTCGCTAATACTATCAAAAACACACAATGATTACATATAAACACAGTTGGTTATGTCTAAAGTGAAAGTAAACATTTGAGAGAAAAACGGATGTGCGCCTGTATATTAGATGCATGCAGCTTTTAAAACAACAGTACATGCTGCTGATTGTCATTAAAGGGATTGTTCACCCAAAAATTACATTTCTGTTATTATTTACTCACTCACATGTTGTCCTAAACCTGTATTATTATTATTTTCTTGTGCTGAACAGAAAAGACAATATTTTGAAGAATGTGGATAACCAAACAGTAGTTGATCCCCACAGACTTTGATTGTTGAGAAGAAAAAATAAATAAAATACTAAGGAAGTAACTGGGGCCAGTAACTGTTTGGTTACCCACATTCTTCAAAAGAAGTTTTATGATCAACAGAAGAAAGAAACTCATTCGAGTTTCCCGAAAAAAAAAAAAGTAATATAAGTCAGCAAATGACAGAATTGTCATTTTTGAGTGATGGTAGTAAAACAAAACACAAAAATCACTCACTGCTCTTGACTGAAGAACTTTAATACAGTTGCTTTAATAAGAGTCAATGTATAATTTATGTTTATAGTGTATATATTGTTATTTTTTATATTTGTTAATTCAGTTTCTTGAATGCTACTGATAAATACACCTACTGTACCTGACAATTAAAGCACTGTTTGTTTTATTTGTATATCGTGTATTTGTAACGTGTAGCCTACATATCTTATTTTTCAATAACAAAGATAAATTAATGACAAAGTTTTTTTATCTTCACCCACTTTCATCTAAACATCTGCCATTCTTTTTATTTTGTATTTCGTTACCTTGTAAGGCTTTGGTTTTAAAATAGGGAAATTAGTTTGGCTGTACTGCTCAGGCAGCTTGCAAAATAGTAAAACCAACATGACAAAGAAACGTGATAAAATCGTGAATCGTGATATTTCTGAAAAAAAAAATAGTGATATGATATTTTTGCCATATCACCCACCCTTAGTTAAGTATTATATAGTCAGAACTCAGAAAGTATTCTCCAATCTTGTTAAATGATATTCGATATATGGAACTCTTGGAGACATAGAGACAAGAGTGTTGATTGCTGATCAAAGATTTTCATTTGTGTTCAGGGGCGTAGCCATCATTTCAGAAGTGAGGGGGACAGAAATGTAATATACGTATATATATATATATATATATATATATATATATATATATATAATGTTTTTTTTTAAATAAGTCTCTTCTGCTCACCAAGCCTGCATTTATTTAATCCAAAATACAGTTTTACTATGTACAACTGCTTTCTATTTAAATATATTGGAAAATGTAATTTATTTCTGTGATGCGCAGCTGAATTTTCAGCATCATTACTCCAGGCTTCAGAGTCACATGATCCTTCAGAAATCATTCTAATATTTCTATATCTTTTTTAATTATTATTATTATTTAAAACAGTTGAGTAATTTTTTTCAGGATCCTTTGACGAATAGAAATATCCAAAGATCAGCATTTATCTGAAATAAAAAGCTTTTGTAACATTATACACTATACCATTCAAAAGTGTGGAGTTAGTATTACTATTATTATTTTATTTATTTTGGAAAAGAAATGATAGAAATTAATAGTTTTATTTAGCAAGGATGGTTTATTTGATCAAAAGTTATGATAAAGACATTTATAATGTTACAAAAGATTTCTATCTCAGATAAATGCTGTTCTTCTGAACTTTCTATTCATCAAAGAAACCTGAAAAAATTCTACTCAGCTGTCTTCAACATCATCATAATAATAAATGATTTTTTTTTTTTTTTTTTTTTGCATCAAATCAGAATATTAGAATGATTTTTGAAAGATGGTGTGACTGGAGTAATTTACATTTTAAAATATATTCAAATAGAAAACAGTTATTTTAAATAGTGAAAATATTTCAAAATTGTACTGTTTTGCTGTAGGCCTACTTTGGATCAAATAAATGCAGGCTTTCTGAGCAGAAGAGACTTCTTTAAAAAACATTAAAAATCTTAATGTTCAAAAACTTTTGACTGGTATGTATAGGCAACTTTAATTTTTCTCTTTTTCTAGCTTTTAATAGGCTTAGAAATCATATACACTGCTGGACAATAACCAATAATAATGATTTGTTTATATACTACAGACACTTTTTTTTATCCCATGAGGCAGAATAGTTTCTATACTCTAATGAATGCTATGTCAATTAGCACTGCATTGTTCATATACTTTATTACCTGGAGATGACTTGAAAATAGACCACATATCGTGCAACAGCAATTCTAAACTGGTCGTTTTTTTCTTTCTTTCTGTGAAAACAACTGTTTTCATCCATTTCATATATTAGGAATTTCATGGTGCAACTTTCTGCGCGAGAGCGCCCTCCGGCTTCGAGTAGGAATTTATTCTGCATATAATGAGCGTTTAGCGCTCCGTGATGTTCATCTCGCCTTACTCTGGGTCCGAATAAAACATCAGGTCATGCAACAGACTATCCTGTCTCTTTTAATTTAAATCTATATTTATTCACACCGGCTCTTGAAAACCTTTATGCCAGCACACTTGCCCGAAAAAGTGCGGGGGATGAATTTATGTGATATTAAAAGTGGGGGGGGCACGTCCCCCGCGTCCCCCGCGTAATCTACGCCCCTGTTTGTGTTCCATTTGGCTTCAATTTTATATTTCTCCTCAATAAATTCATGGTGAAATTATATGCCACAAATTATTGACTGCTAAGACCCTCACGATAGTACAACTTTAATCATGCCAAGTGTTTGTACAAATGATATATAAGAAAAACACAGTATTACAGTGTATTCACACCTGTCTTGTTTGGTTCGACTGAATCGAACTCAAGTTCGTTTCCCCCCTTGGTGTGGATCTTTTGGGCAGGTGTGAATACAGCAATCGCACTCAGTTGGGGACCAAACAACCGTACCGAGACCCAGCTGAAGAGGTGGTCTCGGTCCACTTCCAAACGAACTCTGGTATGGTTGAATGGATGAACCAATGAATGGATGACCTTAAGCACACGTGTGGTTTTGTTTACAGTTTCTGGTTCACTTGCAAAAAGGGCAGTGTGAAAGTGAACCGCACCAAACAAAAAAAATCAACATTGTAGTTGGTCCGGACCAAAGCAAGTGAACCAGCGGACATTCCTTGTGTGAATACACCCTTATAGTGCAGGAGAGACATCAAAATGTAGAGTCCTTTTTCCAAAACTTTAATGGAAAAACAATTAATAATGCAGTCCATGGATTTTGCTCCACTCCTGGAGCTAGTTAGTGTCTCTACTATAGGACAGCCAGAACATGAGGATGCATATTAATGACTGTCCTGATCAAAGCATTTTCCACTGTATTAATCATTTGAGAACACCAAATGAGTCTTAAAAATCCATAATTTAGTCAGTTATATCAGTAAAATGATTTATTTTTCATGGCATTGAATTTTGTTGTGAATTCAAACAAAGTCTCTTTAAGACAAGCCATGTCACTCGGCGGCCATCTTTGAAATGCCTCTCGGGCATCCAAGTGCAGCTCCTATCACTTTGTATGGGGAAACATCAAATTCTCCAAAACTGTTCACTAAGCTTACGATTAAATTTCAGATTTGAAATCACCAATGAAATCGGACAACAACTGTGTCATAAATGTTGTTTCTTTTGCTCAAATAGCGTTATAAAAAGCGTATTTCTCAGGCTAGATCAGCCAGTGCGCATACACAGTCCTGAGCGCATGTCTCAGAGCGCTGACTGTTTCTATAGCAACCGGGACTTCTAACGGCAGCTGCAGTGACGTGCTGACTTTACCGATTAGCTCTTTCATTCAGAAGGCGGGGCTTCCTGCGATTGAGTGGCCATATTAAGCGTTGCTTTTTTCCCCATTCAAAACTATACGAGTGACATGTCTTGGGTATTCTATAGTCTTTGATTCAAATCTTCTAACAATGGAGATGGACTGAATCCTTTTAAGAATATCAGTTTTTTAGGGAGTGCAAAATTATCTCTATGTTTCACAAGAGAGGCACCTTGTCTCTCACCAGGCCAGTGGAACATTTTGATGAAGTTCCTGGAGGAGTACAACAGTCGTGATCACTGTCAGATGAAAGAGGAAAGATGGAAGATGTAGCACTTGGACAGTTTGCTGAAAATAAAATCCCATCAAAATATCAATTACAGACCTCTTACAGAGAATATTAAGATGTTCATACTAAAACAGGTTTGAATAAGGGTCAGATGAGGATGTTTTTTTTTTTTTTTTTGTGCAAAACTCTACTATGTGTTTTAGACACCAAGTACTTGCTTGACTTTATTTGTATGTGTTGTTGACCTGTCATACTGTTATAAAAATGCAGAATAGTAGCATTTTGCTACTATTATTTATAAACAATTCATTATATTATAATTGATATTTTGCTGCACCAGTCAGCTCCATAAAAACCTCCTTGCAGATAGCAAGCACTGTAATGGGGAGAAAAAAGAAATGACCAGAGGTGTAAAGAGTACAAGTAACATTCCTAGCAACGGCAACTACGCTAAACACTAATGAGACAAGTAAATGGACTTACGAGCTGCTTTTAACTTCCGTTGATAGACTGCTTCTCTCAAAGACTATTTCTTTACACTGTCTTATGCTGGCGCTTGAACACACTTTCCTGTTTATCACAACAAATGGCCAAGCAAGCTCAGACACTGACAAGATACGCAATACGGAACGAGACCAAACGCAATTTTTTTTTTAGTATATTATTAAGAAACCTGCATATGCTAGTTAGATATGTTTTGAAGCATGGCTGCTGGTTTAAGCTGGTGTAAGCTGGTCCTGAGCAGGAACATTATTATTATTATTATTATTATTAACTGATTAGGGCTATATTTTTATATTTATTGTGTTTCGCTTTACCTAATTAACGTTCTATATAATTATGCTAGTATTTGCTCTCACATATTTTGCAAATACTGTAAACCAGAGGTCTTCAACCCTGCTCCTGGGGACCCACTCTCCTGGAAAGTTTATTTCCAACCGGCTTCAGCACACCTCCCTGCAATTTTCAAGCAGTCTTGAGGAGCTTGATTGGCCACTTCAGGTGTGTTTGATTAGGGTTGTAGCTAAACTCCTCAGGATAGTGGGTCCCCAGGAACAGGGTTGAAGACCTCTGCTGTAAACACCTGACAATTATGCCAATAAAAGTGTGAATGATTCATTCCTCAATTAAACACTATTTAATTTACAAATGAAACTATGTGAATGATTAATTCCTTAATTAAACACTATAGTATTTATAATTATAGTCTATTGTTAAATTGAATATAAACTAATATAAACATATAACCAATAATAATAGGCTAATAAAAATAACAGTAAATTGCACACAATTTCAGTGGTAAAAGAGTCAAATATAGGTCACATTGCATGCAGCTGATACTTTTTTTTTTCGGTAACAATTCTTATATATAATTTCGATAGTCCACTATAGACATTCAACTAACAGTAAGTAACTTTGCAACTACATGTCAACTAGCAGTCATTAGAGTATTAAGCTGGCTGCACACTAGAGGATTTTCAAATCTTAACTGATTTTAAAACCATGGGAGACCACAGACATGAAGACAGTTCAACCGATTTTTAGCCTTATAATCCTCTGAACCCACACACTAGATGATTCGAGCAGACCACGAGACCGCACACTTGAAGATTATAGGAACGATTTCACAGTGACACGTGATCTCACGGAGACTCGAGTGATCAAACGTGACTAGAGAAGAAAAACAAATAGAGGACAATCGACGTTGTCAGCTGGCTCTCCTGGCGTGCCTTCTGTTTCACAGTGAAAAACAAAGTATACAAAAGAATATGGGTGATGTTCTCTGCTTTCACGGCATGTTTGTGGCTGCCAGGTTTCAGCTATATAGAAGCATGCAACATCCGGTGAGTGACGCTTGCTCGCTCTCATTGGCTATCGCGGGTATCATGTCAGAGGCAGCCCGACGCTCCGTCTCGATCGGGAGCAGATCAATAATCGCAATGACACCACACAATAGAGGATTTTTGGACAAAAAAAAAATCGCTTGCGACAAGCCGCGAATCGGGCCACACCCCTCGATCGTTCGGGGGTGCAAATCGGCCTCAAAATCGGGCTTAAAATCCTCTAGTGTGCAGCCAGCCTTAGTAGACTGTCTGCTTAATATCTTCTTAATATCTTAAAACACTTTATTTTGATGTGTCCACAACATACAACATACTGACTATGAGAAACTTTGCAAGTATATGTCAACTTATTCTACTAACTCTAAACCTAACCTAAATCTAATCTGAGAGTTGTTAGGCATATAGTTGCAAATTAATGAGAATTAGTTGACATGTAGTTACAAAGTTACTTATAGTTAGTAGAATGTCTAAAGTGGACTATCAAAATAAAGTGTAACCTTTTTTTCTTTTAAAAAGAAAAATCTGAAGAACAAACAATGCTTAAACTAGAACTTTATCTTGTTTACCTCTATTAAAACAATTGCACAGAACAGATTTTTTTCAGCCCTGACCTGGAGCACCCTCAGCACTGCACATTTTGTATGTCTCCTTCATCTAACACACCTGATTCAACTCATCATCTTATTAGTAGAGATCGCAAGGACCAAGGAGTCGGCCATTTTAAGGGGTGTTTCAAATGCAAAATCCTTCCAGTGCACTGGAATTTTCGCTCTCTAAAAAGTCTCACAATGCACTGTGAAAACCAGGGTGCATCAATGCTTACCATGCTCCCTTACTTGAAATTATTTCACATTTCAGAAGTACAAAACATAAAATGTACAAGCCAACTAATTAAATATAATGAAACATGAGAGAAGATTTGAAAAGACAGACCATTTTTAAGTGTATGTCAGCATAAACATCGCTAGACAGGTGTGAAATATTGTAAGAATATGGAACAGAACAATATGTTTAAAGAGCATAATAATATCAAAAAGATATGGCAGCGGCTATTTGTAAATAGCATCTAATTGCTATTTACACTGAGTGTAAATAGCATCTATTGCTATTTACACTAAGTGCAACCTAGCAATCGATGCTATTTACACTCAGTGTAAATAGCAATTAGATGCTATTTACACTGTGCAGAAAGCATATTTTTTAGCGATAGATGCTATTTACACTAAGTGCAAATACCGATGGATGCTATTTACACTAAGTGCAAATAGCAGTGGATTGTATTTACACCAAGTGAAAATAGCAGTATTTGCAAATAGCTATAGATTATATTTACACTATGTTAAAATAGCAAGATTTTCTGCTATTTATACTACTTATTGCAAATAATGGCAATTATCTGCACCTCAGTATTGTAGTACATTATAAAACAGTACGCAATAATAACGTATTGAGTGTAAATTATAGTTAATTCAAATTATTAAATGGATGCCACCTTATTGGGACAATAAAGCCCTCCCTACACCTACCCTAACCCTACCTGATACTTTTATTTTCAACTTTTTGATAATTTCCTTCATTTTTATTGAAAATAAACGCCTTTCTGATGTGATATGAGATTTGAAAAGGGAGAAAAAAGTTTGGCAAAAGGCGGGCTAGAAGTCGATCGCGTCAAAAAGCATGCGCCTTGCTATCTACGCCACTGAAACTGATGCTGAATTAACGTCTTTTTTTAGTGTTGACTAACCCAATTACATGTTAGTGGGCGGAGTTAGCGTAAATAGCCTTTGCCAACAAGACGGGCTATTTGCACTTAGTGTAAATAGACACTCCGAAAAGATATAGGTCCTGCCTCTTCTTTATTAATAGTAGCAGTGACGTTCTACAACACTGTATGTTGACGTTGTATGGCGTGTTGCCAGAAATCGAGTAATCACTGTCTCAATGTTTAGTGAGGCAGGGTATTTGTCAGCGGAGTTAATTTGGAAAAAGTTTGGCCAGTTGGTGGTGGAACTATTTGTGTCACAATAGTTGACCCACTGTCTGCTGTGGTTCTTCCTATCACATCCAGCTTCTCTGGAACTGGATGCCATGGTGCAGACATGGCCAACATTTAAATTTTTGACCTTTCAGGGATACAAACTTGTCACATTCCAACTTTTTAGACTTTCTGAATAAAAAAAGGGCTACAGAATCCAGTTTGATTCACCTTTATTTTAGTGACAAGTGTTTATTAATTTGTAATAGGAGTTATGAAAATCAAAAACAGAGGGGAGGAGGGTGGGGTGCAGGTTAACAGGTTAGAAAAAAAAATAACAGAATGAACCGTTAATATTCAAAGAGGGGGAGATTGTTCTCAGACAGGTGTACACCTATATTGTATTGCATATTTTACAAATAAACTTATGCTTTTGCTTCTTTTTATTCTTATTAGGGCTGTCAATCGATTAAAATATTTAATAGCGATTAATCGCATGATTGTCATGAGTTAACTCGTGATTAATCGCAACTTAATCGCACATTTTTATTTGTTCTAAATGTAACTTTAATACTTTTCAAGTTTTTAATACTCTAATCAACATGGGCATGATCAAATATGGATGCTTTATGCAAATATGTTTATTATTATTGAAATCATAGTCAACAGAGCATGAAGACTAGACATGTTTCAAAGGTCATAGATGTTTTTCAAAGAACTTGTTCATGTCTGTTAGACATATGTGACTCTGGACCACAAAGTCGCTGGGGTATATTTGTAGCAATAGCCAAAAATACACTGTATGGGTCAAAATTATAGATTTTTCTTTTATGCCAAAAATCATTAGGACATTAAGTAAAGATCATGTTCCGTGAAGATGTTTTGTAAATTTCCTACCGTAAATATATCAACTTAATTTTTGATTAGTAATATGTATTGCTAAGAACTTCATTTGAACAACTTTAAAGGCGATTTTCTCAATATTTTCGATTTTTTTTTTTGCACCCTCAGATTCCAGATTTTCAAATAGTTGTATCTCAGCCCATCCTAAGAAATCATACATCAATGGAAAGCTTATTTATTCAGCTTTCAGATGATGTATAAATCTCAATTTCGAAAAATTGACCCTTATTATTGGTTTTGTGGTCCAGGGTCACATATGAAAAAAGAAATTCCAGGTTCCCATTACTTCTCTTTCTTTGCACTGAGCAATTTACTTACACAAACCTGTTTACTTTTTTGCACAACAGGGCAGCTCACTTCTTCTGAACATGCAAAATGTACATTTATTATTTATTATTACATTTGTTTGCCTCTCTGTGCCCACATACTGTATTTTGATGCAGCTAAATTCTCAATAAAACTGTTTTCATTGATATATTTTACTGTTTCTGTTGTCAGACAACGGAATGAATATGAAATAGTGACTGAAATGTGACACATTGAGACCACATAACCAGCTCTCCCTTCCAAGATGTTAATCTGCTCAAAAATCTTGATAATCGAGCCGTCGTCTGATGAAATCAAATACACATAAGATAAACATAAGCTAAAGACAATAGCTGTGCTGTGATTTCGGCTATAATTGCATGTAAAATTAGAGAAGCAACATAATTTCTGTGTTTAACTAAAGCGCTGCTCCTCTCTGCCGCTTGCTGAACAATGCAAACGCACAGAAAGAGAGAGAGAGAGAGAGAGAGAGAGAGAGAGAGAGAGAGAGAGAGAGGTGTGCGCGTTGGGAAAGCAAAACCTCTCGCTCGCTCGGCAGTACCAGCGAGTCTCAGAAACTAAATGTTTGGGCAAACCTTAAATATTTGTTGTTAGGCGCTTTTTTTGAAGGGAAAAAAGTCTCTAAAGGGGTCTGTAAAGTCGCTAAGTTGGCAACACTGTTCATCTCCATTTCTCCAACTACGGGCTAGGCCACGGGTCAAACAGAAAATGCGCGCTGGGTTAATCGCGCGTTAATAAAATTAGTGCAGTTAAAATGAATTTGCGTTAACAAGTTATTAAAGCGTTAACTTTGACAGCCCCAATTTTTATTTTTATTTTTATTTTATTTTCAACTCTTTAAGTGATAATATTAATCAAAATTCTTACTGTCAATTAAAAGTTTACTAGTTAAATATATTTATCTCATTTAACAACTAAAGTATTTGTAGCTTATCTATCAGAATATTGTTTCAAAAGAGGGAATGTTACAAATCAAGAACAGTTCTTTTACAAAGCAACATCAGACATAAACTTGAGGAGATTTAACGGTGCATGAAAGATGAGGAAATGTCAAAGGTTGTGAGAGGACAGCATATGAAAGTTCTGGAGGTGGAAATGATCCTGGGAGCAGTCGTAGAGGGCAGAGGTCTCTGGTCTCAGAATTCTTTGAGGGACACTGGAGCCTTGTTCACTATGCTTTGAAATAGGAGTCAGTCTGTTGGCTTTAGTGAGTTCTCAGGCTACATTCTCAGGCTTCAGCTCAGAGACAGTTGTCATGTCAGGTGCTTCTGTGGGCAGCTTATTTTTACTATTGGACGACTGTGTGCGTGTGGCTACTTGTGTGTGTCTGTGTTTGCCAGTGCCATCTGCCTGATAAAAAGCTAGAAATTTCAGCAACAACCAAAACACACATTCATACAAACAGACCACAGTGGCACTCTAACCACAGTCTCAAATAGACTGCATGAGAGAAATGCTGGGGTGCAGTGCATCAGAATCCACAGACACAGAGAAAAAAATTACTAAAGATGGTTGGCTGCTCATTTAAAAATTCCAGCAAATGTAGTAGGTCATGCATATATTGTTTGCCTCCTACACTATAAATACCAAGCGATTTTTTTTTTTTTTTTTAGGATATGTAAACACACAGTCCCTCTCCTAGTCGGTCATTAGAGGCAGACACACTGCATGAGCCACCCCTCCTCTGTTGTTTGAACTGTCTCATGTAGTAAATATAGTCTGTGCAAAATCATGATTATACCCCCCCCCACACACACACATATTTCCTGCATTGTTAGACTGAATGGACTTTTGAAGAAAAAAGAAAGAAAAGGATCAAGAGTCAGTTTTGAGGAGAAAGGTCATTTGCTCTGTGGACAAATATACACCATGTGTACAACAGTTAAGATTAGTTGGTGTATCTACAATATCAAAAAATATATACTGAAGGAAAGTCATTATCCAAATCTCTTCCTCAAAATTAGATACACCTCAATCTTTCAAGATCATTGAATCAATACCAATTGAGACAAAAGGGTGCTCACAATCATCTTAGTTATGATCAATATTTCCAATTTTCTCAATAAGAAATCAGGTTTTTTGGTTATCACAGTTAACAAGCGTATGCCATCTCTCAGTCACCTGATAGACACTGTAACAAACTGTCAAAATTACGATAAATCTGCTTTATGAGAGATAGACAGACAGAAAATGGGAGGTTGTCACACTGTCAGAGAAGTAATGGATATACTACCATTTAAGTGAGCTCACTGTAAGTTTCCTGTTTTTACATGGTCTTCCATGTCAGGGATGACCTTTGTAATTATAGAGGACAAGTGTCCAACTTAAATATCAACAAAGGCCTGCCTTGTTCAGAATTTGGAGGTCTACCTTTAGTCTACCTAAAAAAGTTTGTGGAAGTGCTGTGAAACTAGTGTTGCTTTCGTCAACGAAAATTATGACTAAATATCGTCGTCAACGAACCTTTATCACGTGATGAAAACGAGACGAGACGCAACGCAACGTAAATGCTGGTCATGTGATGATGACTATAATTAAATGTATAATGCAATATTGTTGACGAATAAAAACTAGACTAAATGTGGTTTACAAAATAAAAACTATGCTAAAATGTCTCTTCATTTTCGTTGACCAAAACGAGATGAAATGAAATGTTATAACGTTATTTCGTCTCATTTAGTCGCGTTCTTCTTATTATTATTTTGCAGTATTTCTCTTTCCTGTGTCTCACTTCAGCGGTTGCAACAGGTCGCACTGCGCAGACGCAGGTGACGTCACTTCCTCAAGCCCCACTCGCGGCATTATTTAGAAGACGACAAACAAAGTACCGATGGCCGGCCAACTGGGGTTCGTCTTTGGGAGAAGATTTGTGTGTGTGTACTTCTAACATGTTTGGTTGGTAAAATAAATGTTGTAAATTCAAATCAGAGCGTCTTCCGTGTCTGGAATGGATGTATTCT
>JAFVLL020018582.1:0-15653 GCA_021397915.2 Tor tambroides | reverse complement strand
TTTAACAATCATACTAGGGTACAAAAAACTTCTCTAGTTGAAGAATTACCCATAAATAAATTTAATTTCCCCATGTTAATAGTTAATGATACTGTAAATAACTGTTTTGTAACTACAAAGTTCTCACAAAAATTATTAAAATGAGTATGCATCATCCTCTTTCAGAAACTGCTGGATGACACATTTTAGGTCAGTTTCCTATAGTGAATATATGGCCATAAATCTCAGCCTAAAGACAAGCCAAATGGTATAAGCTGGCCTAAGGGCTTGCCAAAGCTCTGCCAAGTACAGAAACGACAGCCTGTATTTCTGAGAGAGAAGTACAGATTACCCATTTACATGTACTAATGGGCCTTATTCAGTGAGCGGGATATCTGACGACATGAGGCAGGTAAACGGTCTGTCTGAGACACTGAGCTAAGTGTTCTTCAGCGAGGGCGTCCCACAGGGCTCAGTATTTGGCCCCTATCTTTTTTCCCTCTTTCCCAGAACACAGCCCTCTCTGTTTCAGTTTCAGCCCAAGTTCTCTTTCATGCTCACTACCTATCTTTCAGTTCATGGCACTGAGAAAAATAACCAGCACAGAGCCTGTTGCTATTGGTTTAAAATGCTCGCTCTGTATAAATGAAGGAATGTGCCTGTGTTGTACAGCTGTAGATGAGGAGAGCAAGAGAAGGGAAAGACAGAGGAACATATGTTTGTGATTTAAGACCTATGGGTGGAGGTCTATTTACTCGCTTTCAAATATCTCAGACAGCTGCTGTGTTTTTCCCAGCTGGAGTGATTTAAATTTCTTTGGGTTCAAATCAGAGAAGCTCTCTTATTTGAGATGCATTTTAAAGAGACAAAAATTGAATGTGCATTCCCTACAGATAAAAACACCTGAAGAATATTAGAAAGATTTTATCTTAGGAAATGTGCAATGAAAAAAAAAACAGAATTGTAGTGATGTGTATTTTTAAATCAAATGTCATAATGCAAATTATGTAGGAAGGACATTTTCTATTTTGATGCAACAAACAAACTTGTTTAAACCAAAGGGGCAATGTTTGGCTAATTAGCATGGCCACTTTAGCCCCTGTTAAACAACTGTCATTGAGATTAACAGGAAGATATTATACACCTCCAAGTGTGAAACTATACTTCAAGCTTTCAGTGTCATATGACAAACCTCAATCTGTTGGACGGTTAGATCCAGGAAAGTGTTCTCGTTACGGACACTAATAAGGCTCTTGGGCC
The DNA here is from genome assembly GCA_021397915.2 of Tor tambroides. NCBI lineage: Eukaryota > Metazoa > Chordata > Actinopteri > Cypriniformes > Cyprinidae > Tor > Tor tambroides. Next base: position 14,414 of record JAFVLL020018582.1, on the reverse strand, counting down.
CTTTGCAGCCCATGCTGGTTCCCAAACCTCCATTCAGTTTTACCACAACCAGCTTATTCAGACTGTCTGCTATGTTGTCCGGTAGACCCTTTGCCTTGATCTTATCATATGGCTGGATCTGAAACAAAGACAAGAAAGACAAACAACTGTAGGTTAAGACATGGTTACATTTTATCACCATTTGGAGGTTTATATTATATTATAGTTCTGGATTGTACCGAACTGGGGTTCATAAATGATCCATCCAGTGACTACAAAAGTTTCTAAATTTCATCCAGATTCTGTTGCAATTGGTGTGTGTGTGTGTCATTGGATTCTTCTACAAAAAAATCTGACTAAGGGGTCAGAAGTCAAACGTTGAGGTTAGTGCGCTATTATGATTGTGTCTGCGATCAGTCTTCCAGAATCACTAGGATCATTTTCAAATACACCAAACAACCACAACACACATTGTGCAAGCACAACATTTCTCATAGAGGCAGGAAAAAATTACCACGTTTAAAAGAATAAACAGCCCAACTGCTGGATCAATAGTACCAGTGGGAGGGAGACAGAAATACGAGAAGAGAGAGAGATGATGGATGTGTTTCTGAAAGAAAAGAGCGATTCTCTTTACTTCATTCCTTTTGTTTCCCAGAGGGCCATGGGGCACCACCATGAGACATCACTGATGAGTCAGATACCAATAAAATATCACCACACATTTGCACTAAAATTCAGAGTACAATGCCTCACTTTGATATTACGACAGATAAGCACAAGCATGAAAAAAGAAAAGGATTAAAAATGTAATAACTCAAATCACACACAGCATTTCCATGACAAAAACACACCGACAGATGGAGAACATGATGTAACCAAGGTCATAATGTTTGTCAGGGAGAAAGAGAGAAATGAGTGACCGAGAGAGGGAAGTCAAGACAGATGTGTCTGTGTAAGAGGGGGGTAAAGATGAAAAGAAAGCATGATTTTTTCCCCCGAACCCGTGAAACACAAACCAAAGTGCAGTCAGTTCTAAAGATTTCACTGGTCATATCAATCATAGTGCTGACCTCCTTCAAAATGCTATAACAAATACTAACCCCTAACCCTAAGCATAAACACTAATCTTGGTATAGCACATCCTGATAGATAGCATTACTGTTTGTCATGATCGTCTCCATCCTGAACTTTTCTTGACAGGTAAGTGATTGAGTTGACCAGTAAAATCTGCTGTGGGGTGAGTTTTGTTCTTAACTGGTTTGGCAAAAAATTATGACAACAGAATATATTCTTTAGTTCAGAATCTGTGACCACAGAACTGAATTCCATTCCATAGAATTGTGCCCATAAAAAATGTGAAAATCATCTATAGATTCCTGGTCATCAGGTGCTCAGATACAGCCATATGCAGTCTCAGTGATCAGATGAAAGAAAAACAGGGGTACCATGTTGTTAATGTGTCTTATTGTATACATACTTGAGGTTTACAGAGCTCAAACAGTGAGGCTGCCAGCAAAGAAGTTGGTGGCTAAAATCACAGGGCTGCTCATCACTTGGAGCAAACAACAGCCAGAGGCATATTTATTCACACAAAGGCATTTATGTATTTTCAATCCCTAAATGATTCCTCCACAAGCTGTGCGGACAGTCTGTCTATGTAAATTCAGCCACATTATTGTAGAATGACAGGCGGAGTTGATTCCTTGACTTTATCAAAAAATGTTATATGATATTAAAATTCATATTCACCACAAAGACCATGGTGTCAGAGGGCAATAACATAAGTACGTAATTATTACTATTTTCATATACCATGGTATTTACATGTTAATCCATTGCATTTCAGAGAAAACCAATTACTGTTTTGTAATTTTGTTTGTTTGTTTGTTTTGATTGGCTCGGTTCCAGTCTACTGTGCGGTGAAACTAGGTCATTAGTCAACCTTGGAATTAAAACAGCCCTGCAAAATATCTTCTCTATATTGACTGCAAATTTATGGCCTACAAACAAACATTTGCAGTCACATTCATGATGCCATCCATTAATTCTCCTCATGACTGAAAATCAATCAGTAATAGCAGTGATATATGTGACTGTGTTAAATGTGATTCAGTAGCATTACAGAGAGAGAGAGTAACAATAGTGTGTAGTGTCATGATATGTTGTTGTTGTTATGTTATGTTATGTTGTTATGTTATGTTGATATAATCTGAACATCTGATAACAACTCTAACCTTTTTGCACTTACGATTTTACGACTAGGGCTGTAATACTATATACTTGCTTGCACAAATTTGGTACAGTAACATTACCTGTATTGCGTGACTTCTTCAGTTTATTGTTTCTTACATTTTGGAGAAAAGTGTTTTCTAAAAAAGTCCTATCAATTTATCAATCTTTCATTTACTATGATTGTGTAAATCATACATACAGTTATTCTTGTGTAAACTGTAGCAATTTATTCACTGTGTTAATATACATATGAATAGATTTACAATTTAGACTGAAACTTCAGGCCCTATGTCTTTAATCTCGGATCAGGTGGTGTTGTTATGGTGGTGGTGCTGTGGGTTCAGTCTTATTTTCAAGTGTCTGTAGTTCCTTGTTCCTTGCTTATCTTGTGTGCGTGCAGCATTGAAATCCTTATTCCATTGATTTTGAGACCTGAAATGATTCAAGGTGAATTCACAGTCTATTTTTAGTGCATGTGATTGAATAGTTGGAGTGCAGCTCAGGTGGCATTAATGTGGCAATGAAAGGTATATGACTAAACATGAGCCCAGTTCCAAACCACCATGACACCACTTCCCCCTGAGGCCCAAATGAAACATGGCTGACTGAATTAACTAACCAGTCATCCAGAGAACAACAGGGATTTTCTAACTGCTGGTAAAGAAAAGAAAGAAAGTATGTGAGATCTGAGCTTCAAACCAAAGGCAGGAATCCTTTATCTTAAACCTGGTGCACAAGTTGAATCAGTTTGTTGAAACATTGTTTCTGGGTCAGCCACATTCCAGTTGCTCAAAACTCATACCTCTTCACACATTCATAATCACACACACCACATAAATAAAACCTCTCACAGATCCCACAGAGTCACAAGACCAGAATCTCATTAGCTCAGTCAGAAAGCCACAATTCGAAGTCTGTTTGCATTGTAAGTAGGGTTGCCACCTTCAGCGAGCAAAAATAAGGGACACCCATCACCATCACCCCCCCCCCCCCCAAGGAAAAAATAATTTTTACATGTCTTTTTTTATCATTTGCTTAAATTAGGACATTTAATCTAAATGATTTAGCATTTTTTAAACTTTTTAAAATGTCAAATTGTATATGACTTATATGCTTATTTATTATGTATATATTTATGATTAATATAAAAGATAAATTAATAAATAGGCTCTAACATTAATTATAATCTATTAATTGATATGTCTAAAAATATAATAATTATGTCTATCAAGCTCTAACAGACTATCTAGATTTTAATAAAACAATAGAGTTATGCCTTTAAAAGATGTGTCTGTCACTTTAAAAGTATGGTTCACCCAAAAATGAAAATTATGTCATAATTTACCCAGGTTGTTCTAAACCTGCAAGTTCTTTCTTCTGTTGAACATAAAAGAAGATACTATGAAGAATGTGGGAAACTAAACAGCTGGTCCTCAGTAACTTTCATAGTAGAGAAAAAATACAATCAGAGTCATTGGGGACCAAAAACTGATTGGTTACCCACATTCTTCAAAGTATTTTCTTTTATATTCAACAGAAGAAAGAAATTATTACAGGTTTGGGACAACTTGTGGCTGTGTAAACGATGACAAAATGTTCATTTTTGGGTGAACTATCCCTTTAAGTCAGACAGTCCACCGTGAGCAAATGCTTCTCTGCAAACTGTGCGTTCATCATTAGTTACTGGACAGAGCTACTGATAACTTTCCCATTCAGCCCTACATCTGGAGAGTCTTGTGTTCAAACGGCACATGTGAGCTCCAGATGTTTTAAACCGCGCAGGTTTAGCGCATGCAGCGCTCGCGTGAAAGGGCTTTAACGGCGCGCGATCAGGCTACTCCATCATCGCCATGGAAACAAAGACGCCAAGATGAGCTTCTCTAACTTTTTATGAATTTGACTTCATTATAATTGCTATTAGCATTATAAACGGGTGCAAAATACTTATTTGTTGATTCAGCTTGTTGCCCTTTCTAAAATACGGGACAAATCGCGTCCCGTATTGATTTGATACGGGACGCATCATTTTACCTTTAAATACGGGACGATTCCGTATTTTAAGGGACGGGTGGCAACCCTAATTGTAAGCACATTAGAAGAGCTTCTTCATCTTATAGAAAGAGAGGCTGATGGCAGTATTTAAAGGTTCATAGAGGTAATACAAGGCATTAAAAGCTGAGAATTACCTTGAGAACATCAATTGGTGTGCAGTGCGTTTTTAAATCTGGATTCTGGAGTATTTACTGTGGTGAATTGAGGTGAGAAGTCTTGAATTATATTCATTCATACAGGAAGGACAACATTTCCCTGTGGTATGCTTCCTACAGATGCATGCAAATTAAGAAACACTTTTTATATAGGAATCCTTTTCCAACACGTAATAGTGCTCAACAATAATGATGGCCTGGGGCCAGTGCAGCATTCTCAATACATACCTTTTTCAAAAATGTTTTTTATGTCTTGCAAACAGAAACTTTTGGTTCCACTTTTGGTTTATTTTAAGGTGCCCTTGTTACAGTGTAAATATTCATTTAAGTACTGAGTAATATTAATTAACTACATGTACTTACTATATGGTTAGGGTTAGGATTAGGGTTTGGTTTAGGGTTACTTGCATGTAATTATGCATAATTTATTGTTATAGTAATAGTAAGTACATGTAACGTGTAACAAGGACACCTTAAAATAAGGTTTGTCACCAAGAATGCCTTGTGATCGTCTTGCAAAGTTAAAAGGGGATGACACCTATAAACAAATTAATTAATGTTTTTAAATATACATAGTTTTCTTGCATAAGTGTTTGATTTAGCTGATTATTTACTGAGTCACATTATATATTACTGAAAATTGCAATCATAATAAATTAGTTTTAAATTTAAAAAAAAGTGGATAATATAAAAATCTAAATGTATTTTTGTGATGCTAATGTAAAAACACATTTTATATTGAAACAGTTTACATATTCTATATACAATTTATAAAAACAAATAAATGCACACTTTTAAAAATTCTGGAAAAAAAACATAGCTGAGCTAATTAGATTTTTGATGTGGGCTTGGGTGGTAGAGAAAGAATGTGAAATCTCATAATGAACTCGACATAAAATCTGGGTAAAAGGTTCTGGGTAAAAGTTCCAATAATGACCTTTTTTTTCTTTTTTTTTTTTCCACAAACAGGTCAATCAGCCACTTATCTTGGGTATAATATATCTACTGGGACGACACTGGTCATTATTACAGTAAACATAAGGTGTGACGTTGCAGGATCCAGACGTTATGTGGCAACAGATGAGGACTGGTTAGCCTTTATATACCCAGCAGATGTTAAAGGTGAATGAGCATTTTTTGTCGAAGACAGTTTCATAAGGACATACACACAATGACACACCCTTATGTTACAATGAGAGAAAGCACAGACAGCCCATCCCTAAGGACCCAACATCACAAACCAAACATATTACAGCATTTACTGTACATCATGCAAAACTGGAGTAATTCCTTTTCTACATATCACATAATAACCTAACCTTCTCCAAATATCCTTAAATTTACATGCACACACACATACACACAAAGGCCTGTCAACATCACTCTTTAAGTCTGGAGGGAGTTGGAAGGAGATCGGTTTCTGTGCTTGTCTTGAAAGTGAGCTTAAAACAGGAATTTCTAGAGCGAGGCATTTAATATCCTGCTCAGATAACCTGGCTGTACGCTGCAGACTGTAGTATTAAACATTTCACAACCAGTTTCAGTTTAGTACAGCCTGCATGTGGTTCCTCATGGAACTGAAAGTCTTGCGTGTGGGTTTCTGGCTCTTAGAGCACATTGCATAATCATCACAGACCCAGAGGAAAGCAGACCGACACTGGATTCTTTATGTGAAACACAAACACACAGCCAAATCAAATTAGGAGACACTTTTGTTCATGGCTTGTCTTCCTTACACCCTCCCTTGCCCACAGACAAATCAGTTTCGAGGCTTTATTTATAATTTTCCTTGCACACACACAATCACACACTAGGTCTGTCTGCAGACTAACTCTAACTGGACCCAAAGTCTTTGGATACTTAAGTAAAAGTGTATGAATGTCATGCAAATTAATTCATGCTGGAATGTGGGCAGCTTTTAATCACAGCTGGCTAATTCCCAGAGCCTGAGGCAACACTAATGCCCACACACGAGACTCAAAGCAGAGGCTCTGAGTACTGCCCGCCTGTCTGTTTTAATGCTCGAAGTGTGTATAGATGCATTAGGCTCTCTCTGCATATTCATTTTATAGGTCAATCAAATTAAATTCATAATATGAGTGAGTGTAAGAATTAGACCTGTGTTGCAGTCAATCACTTGCTTATCTTACCGAGTCCTCAGGGGGCCTGTTGATTTTTGACCACTCTACTGAAGGTCCCTTCACCTGCAGAAATCGGTGGAATAACTTCCTAAAGCCTTCAAAGTCCTTCTTAGACACCTGAGGAAGAGAGTAGACAAAAATGAATTAATTATTGAGGAAGGTCCTTCATGTTTTCTCCTTCTGAGAAACAAATGATTTTCAGTCATTTAAACTCAACCTCTAGATATTTTGGCAAACTATGCATCACTAGGCCTATCCAAGATATTTTAATAATAGCGGTTAGGCAATATGCATTTTTATTATTATTTTTTTTAATAATTGCTTTTAATTTTTTTAATTTACATTTTTTAAGGGCATCGACTGTCACCTTCCTCCACTTAATCACAAATTTGTTATCATTCTAGTCTGCTTATTTAAAAACAAAACAAAAAATCCTCTTTTTTTAGCATAAAAACAACCTGCCAGAATTATTTTTTAATCTTGTTCTGTATAATCTGGCAATTAAAACTCCTTAAGGCTTCTGAAATAATTAATACCCTGCTGCGAAAGATCACTGGGTCCTCAGGCCTCTCACTGGGCACATCATTAAAAATAAAACCTGTTTGATGAAAATCCATAAAACTGCTTGTGCCTGTAGAATTTAAAGTTCAATAACTTTGTACTCTAATCAAAGTGTAACTTTGATAAGTAAACCTGGACAGAGGCTTGTGAGGAAATATTGACTGAAGAGAACAACAGTTAACACTTAAGTAGCACTAAGTGGCACTTAACGAAATGCATTTACCAAATAATATAGATTAAAGATTGCCAGTGAAACTGAGTGAATCGCGATACCAAAGCAAAAACTACTATGCTAATATACACACACCATTATTTATTTAAACTATTTTGAAAAATATTATAACAATATAATATAATCAATATAAATATACAAATAAGTTGAGATCTGAAGGATCATGACAGTGAAGACTGGAGTAATGGCTGCTGAAAATTCAGCCATCAAAGGAATACATTTCAAAATATATATATATAAAAAAAAGTATAAATTGTAATTATTTCACAATATTACTGTTTTACTGTATTTTTTCTTCAAATAAGTGCAACCTTTATGAGCATAATCGACTTCTTTCATAAACAATAAAAGAATCTTACTGACCACAAACTTTTGAACAGTATTATTGGTTTGATTAATATTAATATTCTAATAATAAAACAGCAACAAGTCTATTGGCTATATTTCACTGCCTAATCCACAGATCCAGTATTTTGACACATCCATTTTTTTTACCTGTCTGTTTACATTAACATAACTGACTAGGTTTATATTCAATTCATCAAGCATTTTGACCAGGAAGTTTGATTCAAATATTGTGAGAATCATAATCATCCACTTATGAATCAGAAAACGGTACAGATACTGTTGGCACACTGGTAATGTTACTTTCAGAACTGATATGTGACTGAAGTAACGGTGCTTTTGACATCCTGATTTAAAAGGCAGCTACAGTGAATGACAGAGTGACAGTTTGTATGCATATACAACACATGGATGTCTTCATAAAAGTGGCGCAACTATGTAAACTGTAATCTGATGCCATCTTCACATCTCCTTATCATACTTTATTTGAGCTAGCAGGGTGTGGGTTTTAATACGTCATTTAGCAGTAAATGTTTGGGTGGGATTACGGGAGTCTGTGTGAAATGGAGAGGGAGCGACACAAGCGGTCAGTATGTGTCACTGTGATGACGGCTAAGCATGATTATTACCATATGGTGCTTAAGAAACACGGGGGTGGATCGCCAAACAGCTCAGAGTTTTGCTATCTGACCTGCTCAAACTGACTCAAAACGTTTGGTGAAAAAAAGGAAAATGAAGGAAGGGGAAAAGATGAACAAAGGAAGTGGGTAGGGGCTGAAAAGAGAAGATGCATCATGATGAAGTTAGTCTCATTAAACATGAGCTCAGCAGTGCAGTGAAATCTCTCCTGTCACACTGGCACGTCATTCATCAGCTGCTGCACTCAGATGGCACCTAAAGAGGGTCCCTCTCATTTTTCATCTTTGCTCCCTTCTTCATTCTAATGTGCACTGAAACTATGAGACTACAAAGAATAAATGATGATTTCTGTTTCTAATTAAAAGTGCACGCAGTAATTGTTCATCTCATTAACAAGTTCTACACATAAAGAAATTCGTATACTTTTGAAAAATGTGTTTAAAATGATGTACGCTTACTCGAGAAAATTCCAGTCGTGACAGCAGTGTAATAAGAGCAGTTTTGTTTTACATGGAGCAGGATCGCCTCCTGATCTGACATGTTGAGATCACATAACCAGCCAAATACTACTCTCTTTATCTCAGTAATCCCCCAAGTACATTCCCCTTTTTGCTTGTGGAATAAGTTGTGGAATCTTGGCTGACGATGAATAGAGTATGAGTAATTAAAAACTTTTGCATGATGCTGAAAAAAATCATATGTTCCTGATCACACCTACACTACCATTCAATAGTTTGAGGTCAGTAAGATTTTTTTTTTAAAGGGACAAATGCTGTTAAATTGAACTGTCAGTTCATCAAAGAATCCTGAAAATATATTATGGTTTCCTCAATAAGAAATATTTCTTGAGCACCAAATCAGCATATGAGCCTTAAAGGGATAGTTCACCCAAAAATGAAAATTCTGTCATCATTTACTCACCCTCAAGTAGTTCCAAACCTGTATGAATGTCTTTGTTCTGCTGAACACAAATGAAGATAATCTGAAGAATGTGGGAAACAGAGCAGATCTGGGGCACCATTGACTTCCATAGTATTATTTTTTCCTACTATGGAAGTCAATGGTGCCCCAAAACAGCCTGGTTACAAACTTTTTTCAAAATATCTTCCTTTGTGTTCGGCAAAACAAAAAAATTCCTACAGGTTTGGAACTACTTGAGGGTGAGTAACTATCCCTTTAAGCATCATGTCACACTAAACACTGGAGTAATGGCTGCTAAACATTCAGCTTTGCCATCACCCAAATGAGTTACATTTTAAAATATATTAAAATAGAAAATATTTATTTTAAATTGTAATAATATTTCACAATATTACTGTTTTTACTGGGTTTTTTTTTTTTGATCAAACAAATGCAGCCTTGGTAAGAATAAAAACTTCTTTCAAAAACATTAAAAAAAAATCTTACAGCCCCCAAACTTTTGAATGGTAGCGTACATAAATAATTAATATAAAAAGGTAAATCAGTTAGCTGAATTTTTAAAAATGTGTTTAATTAATTAAAAATGCTTGTATCTCACCTCAGCTTCTGCACCTTTGGCTGTGCCTAAGAGTTTTTCCAGCTCGGCGTGCATAGAGCTCTCCAGCTGCTGTCGCATCACTTCCTGAAACTGAGCCATCCCGTTGGTGTTGCTCGGTATCTCTTTACTCAGGCCTACAATTAAAACCAAACACCTTAATGTTGAAGTTTTCACATTAACTTTACAATGAAAAAAAACCTCCTGACCTTCCTAAAAGACAGTTCAGTGATTTTCTAGCAAGCAATCTGCAGCAGACCGATGAACAACCAACCAGTACAGGTCAAAAGTGACTGAATTTCTGTTTCTCATAAGTATTAAAAACCTTTTGAACTATTGTCTCATGCTTAAATACTTGAAGCTACTTGAATACTTGTTTTGTAGACAAATATAAATTGATTAATAAACTAAAATGTATAGGTGTCTACATAAATTCCATACTGTTTTTTGATAGTTTCAGTAGTATCAGTGAAGAATGGAGTCTGTGTGTTCAAATACAGTTCCTTAAAAAATGCTTTAAATCAAATTGATTTATATAAATCTTACTTGCAGTGATAAAAAAAAAAAAAAAAAAAATAGCAGGCAATAATTGATAATTGTGCCAACTGCCTTACTTGTGGTGCACAATGGAAAGACTCATCCAAGAAGCCACGAAAGCACATACAGTCAAACCAAAATTATTCAAACACCAGATATCATTTTTGATATTTTTTTTCACTAGTGGGTGCAGGACACTATAGTTCATTTATGTAAGTGAGGATAGCAAAATAAAGTAAAATGCGACATATTATACCCAAAAATTCTTCATACAGTGGACTACCAGTAAAATTGATAAAAAAAATTTAGGACCAAAAATTTGATTTGACACTTTGACATGACCATGTTTTGTTACATACCTTTCTATCAAAGTTATCTGACATTATCAAGATGAATTAGTTCTATCACAGTTTAACTCTCGAGTTCTTGTCATATTTTATTGCCATTTTCTAAACTATAGCAAATAAACTGTGATATGTGAGAAATGTTGAAGGTGTCTGAATAAATTTTGGTTTGACTGTATATGTTATCAAAAAACATGCTAACTATAACACACGCATTATCCACCGGGCTCAGGGTTAATTTGTTGCCTATCTGCCCATTTACACTGGCTGTAATGTAAGGTGTGACTCAGACGTCCCTGTTCTACCACAAACACCCTCCTTTACCCTTGAGTGAGTGGGTACAGTAGAGAGGTTAAACTACATTCTGTTTGATATGTTTACCCAATAATAGATGCTGAGCTTGAGGTAGGGAGAGGAGGAAAAACCTAACTATATTCCTTTTTTATTATTATTATTATTATTATTTGTGGGCCATTTATTTAGAGGATGGTATAGAGGCAGAAAGGAAAGTGGGGGAGATATAAGTGTAACAGGATTCAGACTCAAATTCCCTTGAGACAACAGCTCTTATGTCACGAGCAAGTGCGCTACCTTGTCCGCAACAGCTCTGACTACCTGATTGAATCCTGCTTGACCACATTTCATTGGAATGCACCCATCTGATTCATTATGCTGCCTGTGTGCCAAAAGTTATTTATCAGCTAACATGCTTCCTGGCATGTGACACTTAAAATCCAGTAATGTAATCCAGTAATCCAGTAACATTTCTCAGTTTTTCTCAGAATTTGTATTTGTGCCTTTGAATGCTGAAAACACTGTCCAGTGCAACCTGTTCTTAGATTATCTAATACACCAGCATTACCCTCACTTCTACATACAAATAAAACTAAACAGTGGCTTGACTTTGATTTATAGTGTATTGGGCTGTTGGTCAGTTATTTAATCATTGAGCAGACACTGTTATTCACAGTGATTCACAATATAGATATGGTCCCTCTGGAGGAACCAGAGTTAAAGAAGGCAGTGATTATGTACAGGCAGCCAACAGGATAAACAAGGGTTATTTTGTATTAGAGACCATCTGACTGTACATTGTTCCACTTACACGGCTAATTACCAACTAAATAAATAAAAGGCCATGAAATATTGATTTGCGCTTCAATATATGTTACTATTTGAGAAGAAAGAGAATGGAGTGATGTAATACTTCTAGCACAATTACACCTTAGGGGTATTTTGTAAAGCTACACTGTAAAACAAAATTGTCAGAATACCTAAACGTGGTAAAAATCTAAATTAATTGGTTTATGCAAGTCAAAATATTTAATACTAATAAAATAAAACATTTCATACTACTGAAGCAACCTGACGACATTAGGTTACACCATCAACTTTAAGGGTGAGTTCAGGTAAAAACAGCTGATTTTTGCCGAAACGTTGACAACTAATAAACAGTGCTTAAGGGAGTGTGCAGTTATATTTTTTCTTTATTTAGTCTGCTCCTTTAACTTGCACCGCAAAAAGACATGCGTTTGTTTTACTGTTTTATTGTCTTGCATTTGCACATTTGCACATTTCCTGCAGTGTTAAAGTCTCTCAGAATGGTGCCTTTAGCAGCGTTGGGTACATATTATATGCCATTTACAAATGATTCTACCAACACATCAGCAGATCATTTCTACATGTGTGCAGAAAGATGTTCTTCATTCACAGAAAATAAAACATGAAAAAAGAACTCAGTTATTTTAGAGGCATAAACTCTCAAAAAGCTGCTGTAATCAAACTCTGCACAGGTCAAAGGGCAAACCGCACACTGCACAGACAGACCCTAAATACAGTGGGGTCCAAAAGTCTGAAACCACTGGTGAAAATGCTTCATGCTTTAATGCTTTTATTATAAATTATACTATGAGCATAAGAATTTTATTAATAATGTACATGTGTATGTCCCTCTTTTGCTTTACTGGTCAGCACTCAAGCTCAAACTTTAGAAGTTTAAAAGTGTAAAATGTGATGGTCATGTTCTCCAGCATGATTTGAGAATGATCTAAAGAATATATTGAGGAAGCAAGAACATCTCACCATCTGTACACAAGGAGTTCACGTGATCAGTTTCACAAACTGGCTTATTTGAAATTGACCCATAGAACAGGCAGAATCTTGTTAATGACTTACAATATCACTCAAAGGTTTGAAGTCAGTAAGATTTTTTTTAGAAGAATCAGCAAGAATGCATTAGATTGACAGAAAGTATAGCTCTATTTCTATCTAAAAACTAAATATTTCTATTTTAAATAAATGCTGTTCCTTTACACGTTTTATTAGTCAAAAGGTCATGGTTTCCACAAAACAAACAAACAAACAAAAAACCCACAGGTATAATTTACATTTTAAAATAGATTTAAATGAATAATATTTCACAGTAGTATGTTTTTAAATGTATTTTTAACACATAAATGCATCCTTTGTGAGCATAAGAAACTTTAAAAACCATTAAAGGATCTTACTCATCCCAAAACTTTGAACAGTGTATGCCACAATGTTTCGTTGTATTATTTTTAAAATCCTAAAACTTTTTTTTTCTCTCCAGGTTTAAATTAGATTTCAGATCTCAGATTTTCAATGTGACCTCATACTTTTGGACCCCACCGTACATCGAAACACTGCTGACCGCAAACAGTCACAGAACTTAAGTTAGTATCCTCTGTAATCGTGTTTAATGTCAAATCTCTTTAAATTACAGACAGTGACAGGCCAAATGAATAGCTGTCAGAGAACCAGACCTCTCACAGCCAAACCAAAGCGAAGGAAAGGACAGACAGTCTGGAAAGGTCTGGGGTTTACAAAATGCTCTCTATAAACCCTTCCATTTCTGAAACTTTCCCAGTGTATCAGTCAGCATTTACTGAGGGGTCCATTCAGCTCTCACTCTCATCAGAATTCAGCTGACAGCTTGTACATGGCGCAGTAACATCCAGTTGATCACTAGATACCAGTAGGTATCACCTAATTAGTTAAGTTATATCCAGAGAACCAGTACAACCTTAAAAGTACTTAATGAGTAAGTATAAAACAGCAAAACCAAGACTTAAGAACGTTCTTACCTTCAACGTAAAGCGACATAGTCTCTGTGTTCTAAACTCTATGAAATGCAGTTCGGTTAAATATCACAGCAATAATCCTGTTTTTTCCACCTAATCCTGTTCAAGTCATGGGAAAAACAGCAACATAGATACAGTCCTATCGGAATTTGAGGCTTATTGGTAGTAGTAATAATAAGACAGAAGGTCAGCTGATCGATTCTCTCATTCTGTTCAAGAGCGCTTTCCTCTGGCGCTTTTAAATGAACCATCTCTCCCTCTCTTTCTCTCCTCCCACTGACTATCGAGTAACGCAGGGTGAATAAACGACTGTCTCGTCGACCTTTACTCGCGTGTGCGTTTATTGCTTAAAGGAGACGGTGTGTTATATTAAAAGGTTAAGTGATTATGTGTATCTCTTTGTGTGTATATGCGGGAATTACATTTGTGCTGCTCAGCACCTTCTTGGCTTTGGTCCGTCATGATTTAACACGTCACATTACAATCCAGCCGCACTTCCTCGATCACGTCCGTCAGACTCAGGTACTTGGGTAAAGTTGGTTTTATATTCGCACATTCACAACATTCACACATTTCC
>JAFVLL020018581.1:19978-39092 GCA_021397915.2 Tor tambroides | reverse complement strand
AAACAGGTGATGGGGATTTACCGCTAATCAAGGAGCCGGTTTTACTGACGAGATGCGCATGCATATTGCATGAGATAAATCGCCCAGCCCTAGCGCTGCGGCTCTGCAGTTGGATACTGTTATGTGGTCTTTTGTTTATAAGAGCCAAAATGCGTTCTGTTTGATCACCCCTTTTTGCCTGTCAGTCAAACTTTTAAAATGTTGTCAAATTGGACAGAAGAAACTAAAGTGCTTCTACTCACGCGGACAAATGAAGTAGGGTCTTCTCGGGTCCAAAAATCTGTACCCGACCCAAATTGACCCAAATCACTTTACCCGAACCCGACGTGCATAAATTTAAATTTTTTAAATGAAAAACCCGACCTGAGACATGCCCAATGAAATTAGACCCAAGTCCGATCCGACCCGACGGTATTTAGGCTATTTTCGAACTGACTGGACCCGAACGTAAACGGCATTGACGTATGCACAGCCTGCAGCCCCGCATCAGTGAGGAAAAATCCCGGTGTCCTGCTGGCTGATTTGGCCGCTGCTCCATTACTTTCATTTATTTATTTACTTAGTTGTTATTACTTGATATTACTTGTTATTACTTACTGGATTTGCTAGTGTTGTCTGCAACGTTATTTACCTCATCTCCGGCGAAAGGCTTCTGCTCTGCGCACTAAATGAAAAGCCCTGCATGAACACGCAGCGTAATGAAGCCAGTGGATTTTCCTTTTCTATGTGCGTTTCTCAAAAATGAACTTAACATGAATGCAAAAGTAGGCCATGCATCCAGGATAGTTTAAAAGAATTCAGGTCTTATCAGGTCCATTCAGAAAAAGCACATTTATTTTATTTATTTATTTATTTAATTACCCGAGACCCAAGGCCGCTAATACCGAACTTGTCTCGGGTCGGACTTCGGGTTTTCGGATCCAAGTGGACCCGTGAAGACCTCTAGGATGAAGACAACGGCGCAGTTTTTAAAGATCATTTTCGATGACTGACATCAATTTGCTGGTATTTTTGGAGCTAATGTGTGAATGGCCTCTTACCGGTAAAAAGCCAGAACGCCGTCGCTTGTGTGAGCAGCATATTTGTGTATTTGCCAGTAAAATCATTCTGGTAATTTTACGGTAATTTACCGGGATTGCTGTGTGAAAGGGGCTAATGTTCAAAACAGATTTAATAAATGTACTCCTGGTGTAAAGGCTATTTTATAAAGTAGCATCTTAATTATGCATCCTCCATAGACACACTGTTCTAACTCTAAGGCAGCATCACAAATATTATTTTTTTGTATCCAGAAATACTTTTAAAGTGTTAATCTCACCCAAATATGATGTTTTAGGTGGAATACTTGTTATTTTAGTCAAGCTCCTACATTTACTGAGCATTTTAGATTATCGGTGTTACTGCAGAGAAGTGCTGTGAAGTCTTGTGCATGCGTATGTATGATTTTTTTAAATGAAATAATACTTTTTACTTATGTGGTTTAACATTTAAAACCCTTGTTTTTGCACAATGACGTATTAGCAGGTCAGTAAGGTGGATGATGTTGTCTGGGATGCATTAGTATTTACACAACTAGTGCAATGTGGTGTGTTTCTGATTGTTTATCCAAATTGGCTGACAAAATTATATGCAACCTCATTAAAGCCCTGCAATTGGTGATCGGATCATCCACGATGGATGTTAACACTAAGTGTAAACAGGGCCAGAGGAGTATCTACATACTGGGAAAGATATATGAATAGAGAAAAAGCAACAAGTAGAAGGACATACACTGTGAGAGAGACAGAGACTGGTAGAAGCAGGCACAAGACTAAAACAAAACTGGACATCAACCAGTGCAAGGAGGGTGGTAGAATAAAATGTGAAGAATTGTAATGAATCTGAAATGCAGATTCAGAGTATTCTGGCTGTGGAAAATACTGAGACACTTACGCCTTAAATGTCCAAAAAACCCAAATTCATTTTTCTTTTGCAGACAAATGCATTGTGGATTACACTGGGGGATGCAATGCTAAAGCACTGCATGGTTTTGATTGCGTGGACAGATTCCTGGACCTCTTGGTAATTATTTAGCTAATGAATGATCAAATTAAGCACTGTACATGTAGCAAGCAAAAAAAAAAAAATGCAATCAAGTTAACAGAAACATCTGACATGAAACACACACATTATTAGTAGCTACAATAGAAACACAGAAGAGGAACCACTGAAGTTAAAATGAGATGAGGAAGAAAAGAATCACCAATTCAAACATAGCAAGCAAGCGGGTGGACTGGATGCTGACAGAAAAGCAGGAGAAATAAGCCTGAACGGATCTTAACACAACCTATGGGACACTAAACAAATAAGCGCTTAAGACAAGAACAAGCAGCACCTGTACAAGCAAGCACCGCCACTACCTTATAGACGGACAGACTTACTCGGAAGCTGTGGATGCGGTTGAGGCTGCTGGGAAAGGGATTGTCCAAACACAAATGGGCTGTGGACAAGGGAAGAGGGAGGTTTGGCAGCTTGCTCAAATATGGAAGGAGTTTGGAGGAAAGGCCCAGACTGAATGGAATTCAGTATGGCACTCAGCCGGTCACCTGCAATGCGGAAGACAATGGGAGTGCTGTAGCTTATATGATCCTTAAAAGGAGCCATACAAAACGCTCGTCAGTTTAACACCCCACACAAGCACGCTCACTGGAAGTAATGGGGTGTGTGAGTGGGTCAGCTGAACCAACGTGAGGGGAATAAGGAATGGCCGGGGGAGACGTAGGTCAGGTTTTCATGAAACCTCATATCTGGAACATCTACAAGGTCATGGGTAAGGCATTGGCAGACAAAGCCAATGCTACGCTTTCATCCCTTTTATAGTGAAATTCTATGGGAATTAATTGTATTAAATCGAAACTAATATTTTAGTTCAGTTTTTAAAGTCAACATGAAAAGAATTCCATAATGCAATGTGTGTATGACATTGGGGGGGTGGGAATTGATTTTATCTTAGGAACTGATTGGTTCACAAAAAGTAAGCATTTCATATGAGAATGGAACATGTATCAGAGTTTGCAGTGAATTCTGAGAAGGCTTCCCAATTGAAGTATTTATAATAATTCTTAACTTTTTTGTTAACTGCTATTATTGCCATTATCTTTATTGTTTTATATTAACATCATCAAATGACTGCATTTTTAATTATTACATTATTTCCACATATTGGCAGGAATTTAGAAAGATAACCTGGACATCCTAGGTGACACTGACCATAAAGGAAAGTCTTTTTTTAGAGAAAGAGCAAGCTATTACATTTTTAAAAATTAGAAACACTTTTTTTGCTTTGAAATATTAAGCAATTTTAAGGTTAATATTGACTTCATGTTGACTTTTAATCAAGTAGCATTTAGTTAACGTTAATTATAGTAAGCACTTTAGTTACGTCTTTTTTATTCAGACAGACTTATTGAGTATAAGAGGTGATGAAGGACCCATCAGACAGCAGTCTATGGGTAACGCCACTAAGCAGCGGTGCATGAGAACAGTATGGTGAGAGCCAGTGGACAATAAATGGGTAAGACCCAGCTGCAGCACACAGAGTCTTGCCCATGCACACAATGATGCCTTCACACGCCACAGACGACAGCCAAGACACACAGATCACAGCATGCAGAACACAATTACTCTGATTACACAAAGCTGAATTAAGACAAATGATTGTGTTTGCTTATTAATCAGGGCTCATACAGCACTTTCAATAGATAAAGGACACTGTTTTGATGTCCACTATATCCAGGGCTCCATGACGTTTCCAAGACTTTTTCCTGTTGTTTGTAATTGCTGGATAAGGATTTTAAAAGATCATTTATGTGTGCAGTATACACTACCATTTGGGGTCAGTAAGATGTTTTTTTAATACTTTTATTCAGCAAGGATGCAAGAAATTGACACACATAATGCTACAAAAGATTCAAATAAATCCTGTTTTTTTGAACACACTATTCATTAAATAATCTTGAAAATACATCACGGTTTCCACAAAAATATTAAGCAGCACAACTGTTTTCAGCATTAATTACAATAGCTGCATTTCCATTACCTTTCAAATTGTGCAAATTGATATTGCGAATTGGAAAAACTCCCATATATCGCAAAAAAGTTTTTACTCTTGCATGAGGTGGTTTTTCAGGCAATTTGAAAAAGGAATATTTCGCAAAACTGCAATGGAATGTTTTTCGCACTTACAGATCACCTGGCGTACGTAAACCTACCAACATCCATCACCATGACTTATCGCGAGAGGAAAAAATTACGTTTTAGTCACATAACATTGGTTAATGGAAATCCCATCATTTTGCAATAGTTTTTTTTTTAATCGACGTTTATAAAATATTGCAGAAAGTTTTGCACAAATCTGCAATGGAAATGCAGCTAATGGTGGCTGCTGAAAATTTGTTAAAATGTATTAAATTATAATTACATTTTAATTACTATTTAAATTATTTTATTTTAAATTGTAATAAATTGTTTAAGTAATAATATTTCACAATACTACTGTTTTACTGTATTTTTGAGCATAAGACATTTCTTTTAAAAACATTAAAAATATTACCAACACCAAACTTTTGAACAGTACTGCATGTTAAGTAGAAAAAAAAAAAAATTCTGGTCCACGTTTAATTTAATTTCCACTTTTAACCTAAAAAGGTTTTACCTCAAGAACAAGACCATTTTAAGCAACATAAAGGAATCACAGTTACTAAAACATGAACACAACAGAAAAATTCTGGATGACTGGTTATTCTACCACTGTTGGATTGGCATCAATTTTGTGAAGTAGCATTTAAGATCAGTGAATAAACTACCAAGATAGATCTGACCAAATATGACATTTAGCAGGAGTATGGTAGGGATGGGCGATATGACCAATAATGATATGAGTCATTTTATTTCACAGTAACGATAAATATCACAATATAGTTATTTTTGCTTTAAATAACGTCTTTATTAGAGATCGACCGATATATCGATTTACCGATATTTTTCCCGATATTTAAGCATTTTACCATAATCGGATATCGGTTTTATAATATCGGATTCACCGATAAATGCCGCCATCTTGTGGGTGTTATGAGAATTGCGCGCAGTGGACGGGCCATTGCAGCGCGTCTGAGGGGAGACGAGACAACAACAACGGCATGCACAAGTACTTGATTTGCTGTAGTTAGTAAACTTTATTTAACATAACAGCCATTAATGCACAAATTAGATGCATTACATAAATGCCTGTTATGTAGTTTATGCAGCTTGGCTCTAAGAAATAGAGAGCAACTCACGGAGTCATATAAATAATCCGTCAAGTCCTGTCCCAATAAAGACGTAACTTTGCCTGAATTAAATAATACGCAGCCATGAATGAGCACATGTTGTAAATAAAAGCGCTGAATTGAATTCTCTCTCTGTTGTCTATGCTCATCGTTAGTCTCGTGAAGTCGGAGTCACGTAGGCTAAAGGCCCGGGTAAGTTTCACTTTCCGCGTTCTGTCCTGTCTCGCGCACAGCCGCGTCCGAGCAGCTTTCAAAGTATACTCGCCGCGGATGAGTGCGGACGGACGAGCTAGACACACTTAAATCCGTCAAGTCCTCTCCCAATAAGGAGGTAACTTTGCATGAGTTAAACAATACAGCCATGAATGAGCGCTTGTTGGAAATAAAGCGCTGAATTTAATTCTCTCTCTGTTGTATATGCTCATCGTTAGTCTCTGAAGCCGCTTCATATTGCTGTTCACTCAGCGGTTGATGCTCAGGAAATGCTCCAGCACGGCCACCGCATGTAACTTTTAACAAGATTCCCTTGTTTGAAACACGCTAAATTATATTAATATTTACTATATAACCATTATTTCGCCAGTAAACATCTAAATAAATACATCTCTATAGAAATTATCTCCGCGAGCGATCGCAGTTTGAGTAGGCTATAGTTCTGTGTAACGTTAAATAGATAAACCGCGCTGTCAGCAAGCATTTCATCATCTAGAAGGACAAAAACATTAAGAATTCTGATATAACAAACCAGCTGAGAAATGCAATAAAATACGATGTTTTGTTTGTTATAGCCTATACGATTTTTTGTTTATAGCATTTCAATATTCCAAAGAATATTATTCAGTGAATTAACATTATCCAGTGAATTATTCTTCACTCTTTAACCTATTAAACAGCTTATAAACCTAAAACTGTAGTTTAAAATGAAGTTGAGATGACTCCTGTCTTATTTATTTTCCATTTGAAAACATTAGACATTCTACATTTATTTTGCTTATTGATAATATTAGTGTTATTGCTTCTGATGCTTTTTATAAATAAAATGTATTTGTTTATTGTTGTAATATGAAGATTAAATTTAACATGAAAGACTGCAAATTTTTGACACTTAAAAAAAAGATGACTGAAAAGGGGAAAAACCAAAGTGAAGTATTTTATAACAGTAAATAAATATCGGTTCTGCATATCGGTTATCGGGCACATAAACATGCAAATAATTGGTATCGGTATCGGTTCTAAAAAATCAATATCGGTCGATCACTAGTCTTTATGATATTAAAATTTTTGATAGCATAGAAATGTCATACTTCTTGTCACTAGTGTCAATATCACAAAAACTTAATACTACCCTAAAAATAAATAAATAAATAATGCTACTGCATACTGCATTCTTCACTGAGACAATTAAACACATATTTTGTCTTATTAAAGTTACAACAGTGATTTAGTCAAGAGCAGTGAGAGATTTTCTCTCTTTTGCTGGTTGATAAACATGAATGACAGACAGCAGGAATATTAGACTGCTGTCACTTTAAGAGCTGCCCGGATCCAATATAATGTTACACATGTGTTTTCATTCTCAGATTTTTCAATGGCTTAAAAATAACAAACTTCAATGCTTAAAAACGTGTGCAAACGAAACGTAGCACAGCAACATCACATGAGCGCGTAACCGCGATAGAGACAACAGTCAAAAATTTCCACCAGTTGACAAATTTCTACTGGTTAATCGTACTGGTATATCGCCCACCCCTAGAGCATGGTATAAAAAAATGCTTAATTGCCAGATGAACTTTAATCACATAAACAAAGGTGTAACTGTCACTCAATAATAAATAACTTTTTTTTTATTTACATCTCTCCAGGATCTTTACTCTCACCTTTGTTGTTGATGCCATAGTCGAAGCCCTGAGCTCCAGAGCTGCCCATGCCCCTGTTAAACGCCTGGACTGAGAATGGGCTGGGAGGAGGGGTCTGGGCTCCATGCTCCAAAATCGCTTGCTCTGTTCCAGAGAGAAACAGAAAGCATTAATAATCATCAACAACTAACAGCCAGCTGTATTTCAACTTGTGATTCATGCATGTTCTATTACATTACTGGTTTCCTATTTAAAGGAACTGTTCACTCAAAAATGAAACTGTACATTAGAAATGTTGCTTTTGCAACTAACTGAAATAAATGTGTTTTAGCATTACCTTCCTCATGACGCAGGTACTGGTTTCCCCCTCTGTCTCGGGCCAGAGACCAGGCCTCCCCCTCATCGCTCTCACAGAACTCCACCACGCTGTTCTTATCCAGCTGAACCCAGGTGCCCTCCGAGTTAATCACCTGATACAGACACAGCTTTATTTACCTCCTCTCTCTCACAAACACACACCTGACACCACATCAATCCAGAGGAGCACGACTGATTAGCAAACAAAACTCAGTGGAGGCTCTAAAATAACAGCGCATTTAGAAACGTGAAAACAAATGTATGATGTACCATTCAATTCTCAGGATTTATAAATTGAAACCAGTTCGAACAGAGAGTGTTTTAAATATCACTTGGCATTCGTGAGAAGAATAGCAGTATGTGTGTAAGTTGGGAGGCTCAGAGACAGCGACTTTAGGAGAGCATTTGAGGACAGCATGACACACCACACCCTCTACTGAGAGAAGAAAGAGGCAAAGTCCAGCCCTTCCATGATCGCACATGGAGACCATTCAAATGCCATAAAAGACAGGTGTTTACCAAGATTGCGCGCCATTCAGAATTCCCATTCAATTCCTGAATTTGAATTGAGACATAACACCAGATGCAGAATTGCAATTTGAATTTAAGGAAGTACAATTATAATGAAATCAAATTCAAAGAAAATTCATATAAATTTAAGTAATTTAAATTTAACAATAATTTGTCAGTATGAATTACATATAAACAAACACATAACATATGGGATATTTCCAGAAACGGTACACAATATTAATAATATCTACATTCCTACCTATAGAAAGTATAACAACATAATATAATACACAAGGGTATCTAAAGAAAGTATAAAATAAAATAAAATAAAATAATACTTCTGGGTATCTATAAATGTTATAATACAGTATAAAATAACATAATATAATATAATATATTATGTGAGACCCTGGACCACAAAACCAGTCTTAAGTCTCACGGGTATATTTGTAGCAATAGCCAAAAATACATAGTATGGGTCAAAATTATCAATTTTTCTTTTATGCCAAAAAATCATTAGGATATTAAGTAAAGACCATGTTCCATTAAGATATTTTGCAAGTTTCCTACTGTTAATATGTAAAAACTTAATTTTTGATTCGTAATATGCATTGCTAAGAACTTCATTTGGACAACTTTAAAGGCGATTTTCTCAATATTTTGATTTTTTTGCACCCTCAGATTCCAGATTTTCAAATAGTTGTCTCTCGGCCAAATATTGTCCTGTCCTAACAACAGAAAGCTTATTTATTCAGCTTTCAGATGATGTATTAATCTCAATTTCAAAAAATTGACCCTTATGACTGGTTTTGTGGTTCAAGGTCACATATAATAAATTGACATAATTACTCAAAGTAATGATGTCATTATTTGTGTTTTGTTTCACAACAAAAATGTACATGTTTGAGTAACTGACTTTCTTAGAATTAAAATTCATTAAGTTCCACTTCCTATCATTCCAATTCAAATTCCAGCACGACATCTTACAGGTCAGAACAAATTCAATTCAAATTCACATTCACAAATTAAAAGAGAACCTATTCTTAATTCTGAATTTTGCTCAACCCAGGTGTTTACAGAGTGGAAATTATCATATGACTTCAGTTTTTTTTTAAATTCACAAGCTTCATCTGTCATTATTGTTAATCAGTAATTAAGATCATTTATTAATTGCTGCATCACACAGATTTTCCTACAGAGCATGCCAGATTATACTGTACTGTTACTGTGCAAAAGCTGAAGCCATGCTTGGTGCTTCTTAAGAGGGGCTTTAATAATGTGTACAGAACGACAGCACACCCACGCCAGAGCCATAGCATGTATGGCCTTCATCAAAAGACGTTACACAAAGGGTTCTCTAATCGTCTAAAGGAAAATGAAGAATTTGTGTTACAGAAACTGCAGAACTAGCAAGAAATCTGGCTAATTAGTCATTTATTGGCAGCCACAGTAACACAGTTGGGAGTCCATACCTCGCCTACCGCCTTGACTTTGTTCCCCAGAACTAACATTCCAATGGGGATACCTCTAAGGTTTGGGCAGCTTCTGATGTTGTGACCCGAAGGTCCGGTCTTCACTACCTTATAAAGACCCGGTCCGCCACCCTGGCCTGCGCCCAGGTCACGTACATTGGCGTCATGGGAAGGGCGGCCGCTGGTCTCCTTTCCATAATCATCCAAATTTGACCTGCCCTCCTGTAAAACCAAAGAACACGGGTTAATTTAAGCTTGAAAGCAAGTGGTACATTATAAAATTATGTTCTCAAAATATTCAATCTATTTTTTTTTTCTTTAGATTAAAAGCCAATAAGACTTCATTTTAAGGTCAATGACAAATAAGGATGTCCGATATGATGAAAAAGAAAAATCTAGTTGAACAGTTAATACTATTTTCAACAAAAAGAGTTTCATTATGATTGTGGGACAATTGCACAACCTTGGCATTTTTGTCCCCTAAAAATTCATTTTAATTCAAAAATTGAAAAGAAGTTCCATAGAAGCAGCATATTCATGTAATTTTTAATGTATCTTTGAATATAATGTATATCCTAATTGTAACTTGCAACTACTAGTAGGTTGTGGGATGAAGATCATTATTACAAACATAACATTGTGTTCTGATGCCGAGTTCTGCTGACTAATACTACATAGACATGCTGTTCATAAACGGACAAAAATCATTTTGCCTTTGTGTGAGGGAAAACAAAAACATGCATTCACATATTCCGTTTTTTTGTTAAAGGAATAGCTCGCCCAAAAAATGAAATTCTGTCATTATGATGATGAATTATGTTGTAATTTGTACCATGGAACACAAAAGGAAAATTTTGAAGGATCTTTTCCATATATGGTTGGACCTCATTAACATCATCATCAAACTTATTTGCATAAATTATTTTTCTGAGCTTAACAGATGTGGTCAATATGAACCGTCATGAAAAGTGTGTAAAAATTCACCTTTTGTGTTTCATGGAAGAAAACAGCATACAATTTTTTCCAAAAATGCCACAAGGGTGAGAAAATAATTACAAAATGTTTATTTTGTGAGTAAACTATTCCTTTAAATCCTCATGCAACTGACTTTCAATTGTTTTAATTGTGAACTAAGACATGAAAACGCAAAAAGCTTTACCCAAGATTAACATAAATGTAATGTAATGATCATTAGGTTCTTACAACACATTCAAAACGTGTTACTGGAAACTTTGTGCATACAAGGAAAAGATGATAAAAGAGATTTCGTTTCACTCACACAATTTACACAATTAAACATGCAACTCTGATGATTCTCCAGTACTACATGTAAAAACCACAATCGGAAACGTCTCAAAATCATGAGAAACACTGGTGAAAAGCAAAGCAGCAGCCAAGCTACACACACCTCATCTCACAACTCACCTGAGGAAAACAAGATAAGGTCGTCCAAGACAAAAAGTCCATATCCCTGACTCCTTGGCTAGCGCTAAAGATATTCTGAGCAACAGATTATAAGCAAGTCAAAACACGGTCGGGAATTACCAGATGGCATGGTTTGTCTTTTTTTGGAAGAGATGGGTTTGTTGTAGTGACAGTTTCCTTATGTTGATTTTAGCTCTTTTGAATTTTCTTCATGAGACAGTAAAAGCAGAAATTTGCAAACAAAACGATCCTAAAACTAGAGTTCTGAAGAAGATTGTGACTGCAAATGCTAAATAAAAGAATTTAAATCACATCAAAATATGGCAAATGAATAACAAATCACATAAGAAATATGAAGATTCATAATCTTCCAAAAAAGATTGGTGGTGTGTCATGCTGTTCATACTGGGAGCCTTGATGACGTTTTCACGTCCAGAAGTAATTATGCTCTCAGAATCAAGGCCCGCTTTTAGGCCTCAATGGCTTGTTTCATGGCAGAACCTCAATAAAAGTTGCAGGACCCCGACAGCTAATTTAGTGTGAGAAATTTAAACTTCTAAACCAATTGTTGAACAAATTTAAGCAAATGAATCTTTACAATTTCAGATTGGTTATGTGAAGAGGTTAAAGTTTCACTGGGCCGCACTGATGCAGCTCATTCGTCTATACTGTCATGACCAGGAAACAGCAAAGCTCTGTAATATTCGTTACCACACAAGAGCTATTTTTCACACCACATATGATGAGTAACAACACAGTAGGGCTGCACAATTAATCGAAGAGATTATGATTACAGCTAAACTAATCATGAAGTATCGATTACAGCATTTCCTTTAGGTGTATTCCAGTCGCCTTGTTTGCACATTGGAGAGTCTACAGGCCTGTTGTGTGTTTTACTTCTGTTATGAAAAAGAAAGTTGAAGAAACATGACCTGACATTCCAAAAAAAGGTGTAGAAGCATGACATGCCAAAACTAGAACACTGGAATACACTACACAACTTTTGCACAAGTTTTTGCCTTTGATTTGCAATCTAGAACAGTTAACGCTAGTTGGAGAAAGTCAGAGTCAGTCTGCAGATTCTGGGATGCAGCAATTGGCCATTTTGCAGAAAATCTTGTAATGTGTGATAGGCACGGACAGATTTTTTTATCTTCAGAATCTGCCCGTTTACACCTGGTGTTAAGATGCATTTTGGTCAATAAACAACTGCTTGCGCACAAATTACGTTTAATTGCTTTCAACATAAAAGCTTGTGTTTACATAATATGTGTGTGTACTGTGTATATTTATATGTATATATAAATACACACACATACATGTATGATTCAAATGTGCTTTCACACTTTGGCTGGCCCTGAACTTGGCATATAATCACAACTATGCAGTGCTTATTTTATGTTTCAGACAATTAAATATACATGAGTACCAGCAAAACAATACATTTATAGTTTGTAAAATGAACACTGATGTCTATGGAAGCGGCAATAATCCATTCAATTGTAATTTGATGATGTGTTTTATTCACATCGGATACACATTTTGCAGCTGTAACTATAAAGGCAACTCTATTCTCCTCCCAGTTTACCAGCCACTTACTTCTAATGTATTTTGCGAGAAATGGAAAATCCGACAGATAAGATTCTCTGAACTGCAGCGCAAACTAAGATGTCGACGTCCATCATGCGTTATAGATCAACTGACAAGCTCATTATAAAGGTTTGTAAACGACAAAACACATTCACCTACACGTTATTTGAGAACATCAGACGATGACATAGTTAACAAGTATGCGAATATTTTGGAAAAAAAAAAGCTGCGGTGTCACATTTTAGGCATAAAGCGTTGCCATGAAAATAATTAGGTGATTGATTCTAAAACAAACTATTTTGGAAGCGATTAATCGCGATTCATCAATTTTACAACCACTTGCCACAAAAGCCACAAAGAGGTGCAGGGTAGTGTTGTCAAAAGTATCAACTACGATTAGGACTATGCAATTAATTAAGGCAATTCGTCTGCGATTATGAACGTGATATTGCCTAGCTTGTCGGTGAACTACGGCTCCGTGTAGTAATTCCCACTCCATTTGAAAGCAGGTGATGGCAATTAACTACTAATCAAGAAACCGGCTTTACTGACTAGATGCGCATGATAATCGTATTCAATTTAATTGCACAGCCCTAACTACGATACTGAAATTTTAAAAACGTTGCATCTGTTGAGCGCGTGAACACAACAGCCAATCAGCGGTGTTTAAGAAACCGATTCATCAGTTCTAATAATAAACAAGGTGTAGATGTGGTATAAACCGGACTATTTTCTTAACAAGGAACAACGTAATATTGTATTGCGAACACTATTCAAATGCAATTAAAATAAAATCGACAAGTATGAACTGTCATAATGGTGCAGCCCTATAAAACAGTGTACATGAGTTAGTGTCTTTCAACCAGGAGTTAATAACACAAGGGACTGGCAACATGCACCCACCCTTAACACTCTCCATCCTGGTCTCCGAGTGATCGTGCCCAAACTAAACTACACAGTAGCACTAACACATGCAAAGACACATTTCGTTGGTCTTTGTAAGTAACCGACACAGCATGCTTGTAGACATTTGGGAGTGGGTCATTCGATGCCCATGATTCACTGTAAAAAGAGCCAAACTGAAGAATATCGAATGATCACCCTAAACATTCTGGCAGTTACAAATCCCGTTCCCAAATGAGGAATATGTAGGGGCTCTGGCTAATCTACGAACGGGGAGGCCTTTACTTACGTCGACAGGGACCAGGAGGCTTCTGCCCAGATGCTGGTTAAAAGAGAGGCACCAGGCTTCAATGTACCCATTCATGTTGGGAACATACTTCTTTAATGTCTCATCATTCAGTCTGAGCCAGACACCATCATCATTGTGGATCTATGGGAAACAAGCAACAGAGCGGAGCCATGCCCTCCTGTAACTGCTAACACGCCTCTCGCACGAGCCTCTGAGGCTGCAGAGCCGATCGCGTTAATGCGCAGCACCAACCAATTGGATTTATCCAGTTGAGGGAAAATGAGATGCATCATCTACAGAATTTGAATATGCATGTAAATGCTATTGGCGGTTGCTGACAGGGAACAGCAGGCGCTTTCACGTGACTCATGTTCAGTCTTCACCATGCTCGGCATGAGAGTCATGCGCCACTTTGAGCATGTGAAAAGTGTTGCAGTGCCATCAAAAGGCTAACTTGTGAAAGTTTGCCAGTTAACTAGACAGCAGGAAGTTTACACTACCACTCAAAAGTTTGGACATGAATAGAAAAAAAAAAAAAAAAAATTATATATATATATATATATATATATATATATATATATATATATATATATATATATTTTCCAACACATTCCAAAAAAGTAACTTTATTTTTGCAAAGAAATCAATCTGCCAAACTAATTTTAAGCATAATATTATATATAAATAATTATTAGATAATACAATACCATTCAAAAGTCTGGAGTTAGTAAGATTTAATACTTAAGAAATTACAGTAAGAAATTAATACTTTTATTCAGCAAGGATGTATTCAATTTAACAAAATTGATAAAAACATTTATAATGTTACAAAAAAATTCAATTTCCAATAAATGCTGAAGAATCCTGATAAAACAGTATAACAGTTTCCCCTAAAATATTAAGCAGCATCTGAACTGTTTTCAATATTGATAATAATAAAGATGTTTCTTGAGAATCGAATCAGCATATTAGTATGATTTCCGAAGGATCATGTGACTCTGAAGACTCTGAGTAGTGATGCTGAAAATCCAGCTTTGCATCACAGGAATAAAATATATTAAAATGTATATTAGAACAGTTATAAAATAGAACAGCTATTTTTAATAGTAAAAATGTTTTATAATATTACTGTTTTTACTGTATCTTATTGACCAAACTTCTGAACAGTAGTGTGTATAAATATTAAACCAACAGTTATGAATAGATATTACGTAATTAATAAGATAAACATACAAAGTATTCAATAAAAATAAATTCAGTCAATTGTGTCCAAAATTTTGACTGCTAGTTGTTTTTGTTATATATATATATATATATATATATATATAGTTTGGCCCGTCATGCAAATGTCATGCAGTTTTTCCAATTAGGTGTGTTTTAAAAAGTCAACGGCAAATGGTTGAGCCAAGTTTCGTGGTAAGGCTGTAGCTGACGCTTCTCTCCACAGAGTTCAATGCACCTGCCAGTCACGTGAAAGGGCCTTCAGACAACCGACAGCATTGTGAGATTGGGTCTAATAGGAGCTATGAGTGATTGGCATGCAGCAATGGGCTTTTTAGTAATTGGCCGGAATAGATAGTTCTTATTTGAGATTTAACTACAGCCTCAAAGTCTCCTGCATGTGAATGAAGCAAAGGATAGGCAAATAAACGCTTGTGACCAAATCAAAAGTCAAATTGAAAGCTTAGAGAGATGCAGAAATTGTTTTAAAAGCCTTTTGTTTTAAAACAGAGCATTAACTAATCATTCATAGTTCCGTTCACAGATAAAAGAAAGAGAAAACAGAAAAGGACTTTATTTCAGAACAGTTTGGCCCTATTCTAGAGCGGTTTACCTCGTCAATGAATGTGATGGTGCCATTGACTTGGACTATGCCTATCTGTTCGCTCTGCAGAGAGGGGTGACTACGCACGCGCAGCCCTGCGCTGTCCTTGGCCACAAATTTGCGCACCTGAGAGAAGCAGAGGGGGAGAGACAGAGAGAGACAGTGAGACAGATGAGAAGATGGCAGGAAGCTGCGGTCAGAGAGCGAGGATTCACAGCACAGAGAGAACAGAACCCGCACATCCTGTCAGACAAGAGAAACGTCAGTCCGTCCGATGAGCTGAGAGACGTTCAGCAGCGAAGAGCAGGAAAGACATTTGATTTTGTGCAGTGGTGTTGCTTGTTTCCCAGTTCAATACACAGTAAAGAAATTCATGGTGAAGAAATAAACAGTGAAACTATTTGCACTCGTATGCAAATAACACTGCTACCAAACAGCTACTTGCACACCAATAGTCTAGTCTCTAGCCCTCCACAATAACAATCTTAATAAACAAAACATACCTCCATGTGTATCTGTAAATATATCTACATATCTGTCCATCTATATATCGGTCTAGAATAGATATGAAGATGGATGGATGGATGGATCCAGGCAACAGTCCAGTTGTGAACATTTACACTACCATTTAAAAGTTTGGGGTCTGTATGATTATTTTTTTTAAATGAAATTAATACTTTTATACAGCAACGACACATTAAAAGTGTCAGTTAAAAAAAAAGTAACTTTAAAATATTTTAAATAAATGCTGTTCTTTTAAACTTTTTATTCATCAAAGAATCCTGAAAAAAAGTGTCACAATTTCCATAGAAATACTGAGCAGCACAACTGCTTTCAACATTGATAATAATCATCATATTAGAATGATTTCTGAATGATCATGTGACACTGAAGACTGGAGTAATGATGCTGAAAATTCAGCTTTACCATCACAGGAATAAATTACATTTTAAAATATATTCAAACAGGTAGTTTAAATTGTAATACTCTTTCACAGTATTACTGTTTTAACTGTATTTTTGTTTAAATAAATACAGCCTTGGTGAGCAGAAGAGACTTCTTTCAAATATATATTTTTTTAAATATTACCAACCCCAAACATTTGAATGGTGGTGTAAAATAAATGGCTGAAGTGCTCAGACCTGATACATCAGACTGAGTAGCCACTTGGGAATTTGGGAACTCACCTTGCAAGGCTGAGGCTCAGCTTTAGGTTTGACCATCTGCGTGCCAGGAGGGATCATTCCTTTGGGTGGATCTTTGACCTCGACCTCCAGACCGGCATCTGAACAAAAAATATTCTAGTCAGCAAACCCATTTCATGAGCTCTATAATATCAAGGGCTACTACAGACTACATGCACAACAAGTATAAATCAGATTTTATTTTATTTTCTAAAAAACATATGCTGATTTTGAAAACCTATTTGAGCACTAGAATCATACATGATCCACTTTGGACGTCCTCCAAACACAGAGCTCTAATATGGAGATTAATAAATACTGAAAAGCAGTTACCAATCTCAATGCCATCAATGGTCACATGAATGGTGTAAAGCCCAACAGCACCAGGAGTCCAGTTAGCACTGTAGGTGCCGTCAGTGTTTGCCCGGATAAGCATGTTCTCACTGGGTCTGAGTAAAAAGCAAACAAACTCAACATTAACCTGTTCTTACATTTGAATTTGTTTGTAATTCATATATGACAGGTAGAAAAGCAGTCTTTGAACCTCTTTGGTGTCGGTGAGGCGAAGCGAAGCTCTTCAAAGGAGTAATTTTCATATGCCTGGATAAAAAAAAGCAAGGGATTTATCTAATACAATGACATTCATGCATTTTTAAAGTCGACATGTAATGAAAATTCACCCTATACACTGCCGTTCAAAAGTTTGGGAACAGTAAGATTTTTAAGGTTTTTTTTTTTTTTTTAATGGAGTCTTATGCTCATCGAGGCTGTATTTATTTGATCAAAAATACAGAAAAAACAGTAATATTGTGAAATATTATTGCAATTTCTAATATTGGTTTCCTATATTAATATACTTTAAAATATAATTTATTTCTGTGATGCAATGCTGAATTTTCATCAGCCATTACTCCAGTCTTCAGTGTCACATGATCCTTCAGAAATCATTCTAATATGCCGATTTATTATCAGTGTTGAAACTGTTGTGCTGCCTAATATTTTTTTCTGGAACCTGTGATACCTTTTTCTTTGATTCTTTGATGAATAAAAAGTTTAAAAGAACAGCTTTTTTAAAGAAATCTTTTCTAACAAATTAAGTCTTTACTATCACTTTTTATCCATTTAACACATCCTTGCTGAATACAAGTATTAATTTCTTTAAAAAAAAAGAAAGGAAAAAAAAATTGACTGATCCCTTTTGAATAGTAGTGTACATTGTAACACAAATTTTCTGTTTTGAATAAACACTGTTCTTTTTAACATTTTATTTATCAAAGAATCCTGAAAAAGGTATCACAGGTCCCAAAAAAATATTAAGCAGCACAACTGTTTCCAACACTGATTATAAATCAGCATATCAGAATGATTTCTGCAGGATCATGTGACGCTGAAGACTGGAGTAATGATGCTGAAAATTCAGCTTTGCTTCACAGGAATAAAGTATATTAAAATAGAAAACCGCTATTTTAAATTGCAATAATATTTCACAAAATTACAGTTTTTTTCTGTATTTTTGATCAAATAGATATAGCCTTGATGAGTATAAGAAACATCATTAAAAAACAATAAAAATCTTACTGATGCCAAACTTTTGAACGGCATTGTATATTTTGTAAATGCATGTTATTGATCTTATGTGTTTAATGATTTATCCATGCATTTTTCACTCAGTTGTACTTCACAATACAGAAGAAAAAAATCTGTTGCTAATTCCGTTACATTACAACTTTAAGTGTGAAAATAAAAATATATATATATATTTTTTTTTAAATAGACAAAAACAGATATTTAAAAAAAGATATTTAAAAACGATAATAATAATAATAATTTTATTTTACTTGACATTCCAACTGTAAAATTACAATACCAATACTTATGGCTGGCTTAATTTCTTCATTTTCAAACATTAAATTATTGAACTTTTCTTTGGACAGAAAACTGCAGAGAGCCCTTAAATTTTCGCTTTTCTTGTTGCTTCTCATTACAAGTTTGGAAAGATTGTTAAAAGTGAGAAAAATTATAGTAAAATTAAACCACAGCCTTTGCAATTTGATAATCACACTAAGCCAAATCAAGATCTCAGTCTTATATTAACCCTCTGGGGTCTGAGGTGATTTTGGGGCCCTTGAGATGTTTTGACATGCCCTGATATTTGTGCTTATTTCAGCTACTTATAACATACTATTGACCAACATGTATTTTTTTTGTATTCAGCACAAACTGTGCTACAATAATATGTGACCAAGATGGATGTACATGTTTGCATTTTGTAGAAAAAAAATATTATGCGTGGTTAGTAAGTTTTGGGAAAAAAAATGTAGCTGAAATAAGGTCATAAAACCCACACTAAATAGTCCTGAATAAGACTTTTGAGTAATCAGTCTTATAGGCTTG
>JAFVLL020018581.1:0-19878 GCA_021397915.2 Tor tambroides | reverse complement strand
GACAGACTTACTCGGAAGCTGTGGATGCGGTTGAGGCTGCTGGGAAAGGGATTGTCCAAACACAAATGGGCTGTGGACAAGGGAAGAGGGAGGTTTGGCAGCTTGCTCAAACATGGAAGGAGTTGGGAGGAAAGGCCCAGACTGAATGGAATTCAGTGTGGCACTCAGCCGGTCACCTGCAATGCGGAAGACAATGGGAGTGCTGTAGCTTATATGATCCTTAAAAGGAGCCATACAAAACGCTCGTCAGTTTAACGCCCCACACAAGCACGCTCACTGGTAGTAATGGGGTGTGTGAGTGGGTCAGCTGAACCAACGTGAGGGGAATAAGGAATGGCCGGGGGAGCCGTAGGTCAGGTTTTCATGAAACCTCATATCTGGAACATCTACAAGGTCACAGATAAAACATTGGCAGACAAAGCCAATGCTCTGCTTTCATCCCTTTTATAGTGCAACTCATGGAAATTCTGTGGGGGGAGGGGGTTTGTCCAAATTCTATCAAACATTTTAACATTTTAATACTAACCTAACAAGTAGAACATGAAAGTCAACATGAAAAGACTTCCATACTGCAATGTGTTTCTGACAAGATAGTTATTGAGGGGGAAAAAACATAGGGTGGGAACTGATTTTATCTCAGGAACTGATTGGATCACAAAAAGTATGCATTTCATATGAGAATGGAACATGTATCAGAGTTTGCAGTGAATTCTGAGAAGGCTTTTTGACTGTTTAAGGTCAGGTTCACCCTTGAGAACAGGTCAAGGTATCCCAATAGGTATCCCAATTTATGATAATTCTTAACTTTTTTGTTAACTGATTACTGCCGTAATCTTTATTGTATTATATTAACATTATCAAAGGACTGCATTTTTAAATATTACATTATTTGCAAATATTGGCAGGAATTTAGAAAGACGACCTGGATGGACATCCTGGGTGACACTGGCCGAAAAGGAAAGTCTTTTTAGAGAAAGATAATACATTTTTTAAAATTAGGAAGAGTTCTTTTTCTTTGGCATATAAAGCGATTTTAAGGTTAATACTGGCTTCATGTTGACTTTTAATCAAGGCTATTTTATTCAGATAGACTTATTAAGTATAAGAGGTGATGAAGGACCCATCAGACAGCGGTCTATGGGTAACGCCACTAAGCAGCGGTGCATGAGAACAGTATGGTGAGAGCCAGTGGACAATAAATGGGTAAGACCCAGCTGCAGCACACAGAGTCTTGCCCATGCACACAATGATGCCTTCACACGCCACAGACGACAGCCAAGACAAACAGATCACAGCATGCAGAACACAATTACTCTGATTACACAGAGCTGAATTGAGACAAATGATTGTGATTGCTTATTAATCAGGGGTCATACAGCGCTTTAAATAGATAAAATACACTGTTTTGATGTCTACTATTATCCAGGGCTCCATGACAGTTCCAAGACTGTTCCTGTTGTTTGTAATTACTGGACAAGGATTTTAAAAGATCATTTATATGTTAACACTACAGTTTGGGGTCAGTAAGATTTTTTGTAATACTTTAATACTTTTATTCAGCAAGGATGCATGAAACTGATTTAAAGTGACAGTACAGACACTTATAAAGGTAGAAAAGTTTTTTTAAAAATTGCTGTTCTTTTGAACACACCTCATCAAAGAATCCTGAAAAAAGCATCAGGGTTTCCATAAAATGACTAAGCAGCACAACTGTTTTAAGCATTAATTAGAATGATGGCTGCTGAAAATTCACCTTTGTCATCACAAGAATAAATTACATTTGAACTGTATTAAAATATAATTACATTTTAAATTGCAATGATCTTAAGTATTATTTTAAATAATTATATTTCACAATACTATTATTTTACTGTATTTTTGAGCACAAGACACTTCTTTTAAAAACATTAAAAATATTACCAACCCCAAACTTTGAATGGTACTGTATGTTTGGCAGAAAAAAATGAATTATGGTCCACTTTTAATTTAATTTCCACTTTAAACCAACAAAGTTTTTACTTCAAGAACAAGACCATTTTAAGGAACAAAGGAAATCGCAGTTACAAAAACACGAACATATCAGAAAAATCCTGGATGATTGGCTATTCTACCACAGTTGGATTAGCATCAATTTTGTGAAATAACATTTAAAATCAGGGAATAAACTACCACGATATATCTGATCAAATATGATATTTAGCAGGAGCATGGTAGGGTTGGGCGATATGACCAAAATCTTATATCACGATATGAGTCATTTTGTAAGTCAACTGTAACTGTATCACAATATAGTTATTTTTGTTTTAAATAAGTTCTTTCTGATATCAAAATTTTTGATACCATAGAAATGTCATAATTCTTGTCAATATCACACAAAAAAACTAACACTAACCTAAGTAAATTTTTAAAAAACTCAAGCTCACTGAAGACAAGCAGTCAGCAATTAAATAAGAAACTAATTACAAGCAATAGAACAAAAAAAACCTACAGTAGAACAAATAAGAAATGTTACGTACATTGTATAAAGTAATCAAATGTATAAAAACACTGCATATTCTTCACTGTCAATTAAATATATATTTCGTCACATTAAATTTGCAAAAGTGATTTAGTCAAGAGCAGTGAGAGATTTTCTTACTGTTGTTGTTTGATTAACATGAATAACAGACAGACAGAATATTAGACTATTGTCACTTTAAGAGCTGCCTAGATTAAGGATGTTCATTTTAACCGTTTAACTGTTAACGGACCGATAAGAATTTTGACCTATTAATACGCGTATTAAAAAAATATGTTTTTTAGAGAGAGAGAGAAAAAAACAAAAAACCTTCCGCCGCCTATAAGTCGCATTTTATTATTTCATTCAGAAATAGGCCGACGTGAATTACAAACATTATAATAAACACTGTAAACATAGCTAGGCTATTTTAGTTCCCCTCACTCCACAACAAATCCTTTCAATTAACAGTAGGCTATTTAGAAAAGACCAATAATTAAAAATGTAAGAAGCTATAGCTATATAAACGACAAACCAAAACGAATTAATTTAGGCTAAAATGAAACTGAAACCAATGTTGGGTCTCTCGTTTGACACAAAATCAAATGTTTCCGTATTCGCGATGTATTTGAATGCCAAAATATTATTTACCTTTTGTGTAGGCCTACTTCACTCGGGTTCCAATATCCACGTAAAACAAAATGTTTTGCATAACATCACGGCGGTACGGTGATAACGCCGTTAGTATTTTTAACAGGTCACAGACACTTATTCTTTCTAATTTAATTCAGCTCTAATTTAAAATAATCTTGTCGGTTAACGGTTAATAATCGGTTGACGAGCGTCGGTTGTAGGTTAGGAAAAATAACGCAAATGAACATCCCTAGCCCAGATCCAATATAATGTTACACATGCGTTTTCTTTCTCAGCTGTTTTAATGGCTTAAAATCACTTGTTTTTGAACTGCAATGCTTAAAAACGTGTGCAAACTATATGTAGCACAGCAACATCACGTGAGTGTGTAACTGTATACCGGTATACTGCCCACTCCTAGAGCATGGTATGAAAAAAGATGAACTTTAATTATAAAAACAAAAGTGTAACTGTCACTTAATAATAAATCACTTTTCTTTTTTTTCTTTTTTAACATCTCTCCAGGATCTTTACTCTCACCTTTGTTGTTGATGCCGTAGTCGAAGCCCTGAGCTCCCGAGCTGCCCATGCCCCTGTTAAACGCCTGGACTGAGAATGGGCTGGGAGGAGGGGTCTGGGCTCCATGCTCCAAAATCGCTTGCTCTGTTACAGAGAGAAACAAAAAGCATTAATAATCATCAATAACTAACAGCCAGCTGAATTTCAACTTGTGGTTTAAGCTTGCTCTATAACATTACTGGTTTCCTATTTAAAGAAACAGTTCATCTAAAACTA
Organism: Tor tambroides; assembly: GCA_021397915.2. Taxonomy (NCBI): domain Eukaryota; kingdom Metazoa; phylum Chordata; class Actinopteri; order Cypriniformes; family Cyprinidae; genus Tor; species Tor tambroides. Next base: position 15,953 of record JAFVLL020018581.1, on the reverse strand, counting down.
AAATTGTACATTAGAAATGTTGCTTTTGCAACCAACTCAAATAAGTTTAAGTAGTACGTGTGTTAGCGTTACCTTCCTCGTGACGCAGGTACTGGATTCCCCCTCTGTCTCGGGCCAGAGACCAGGCCTCCCCCTCATCGCTCTCACAGAACTCCACCACACTGTTCTTATCCAGCTGAACCCAGGTGCCCTCCGAGTTAATCACCTGATACAGACACAGCTTTATTTACCTCCTCTCTCTCACACACACACCTGACACCACATCAATCCAGAGGAGTATGACTGATTAGCAAGCAAAACTCAGTGGAGGCTCTAAAATAACAGCGCATTTAGAAACGTGAAAACAAATATATGATGTACCATTCATTTCTCAGGATTTATGAATTTAAACCAGTTCGAACAAAGACACTGTTTTAAATTTGACGTGAGAAGAATAGCAGTATTTGTGCAAGTTGGGAGGCTCAGAGACAGCGACTTCAGGAGAGCATTTGAGGACAGCATGACACACCACACCCTCTACTGAGAGAAGAAAGAGGCAAAGCCCTTCCATGACCACACATGGAGACCATTCAAATGCCATAAAAGACAGGTGTTTACCAAGATTGTGCGCCATTCAGAATTCCCATTCAATTTCTGAATCTGAATTGAGACAAAACCAGATGCAGAATTGTAATTTGAATTTAAGGAAGTACAATTATAATGAAATCAAATTCAAAGAAAATTCATCTAAATTTAAGTCGTTTTAACAATAATTTGTCTTTCTACATTGTCTATTCTACAATATCTACTTTGTTACCTATAGAAAGTATAACACAACATAATATAATATACCAGGGTATCTAGAGAAGTTATAATACAGCATAAAATAACAATATATAATAATAAATTGACAATTACTCAAAGTAATGATGTAATTATTTGTGTTCTGTTTCACAACAAAAATGTGCATGTTTCATGTTTAAGTAATTGAATTTCTTAGAATTACAATTCATTAAGTTGCTCTTCCTATCATTCCAATTCAAAATCCAGTTCCTCATCCTATGGGCCAGAACTAATTCAATTCAAATTCACATTGACAAATTGAAAGGGAACCTATTCTTAATTCTGAATTTTGCTCAACCCAGGTGTTTACAGAGTGGAAATTATCATATGACTTCAGTTTTTTTTTTTAATTCACAAGCTTCATCTGTCATTACTGTTAATAGGTAATTAGGATCATTTATTAATTGTTGCATCACACAGATTTTCCTACAGAGCATGCCAGATTATACTGTACTGCTACTGTGCAAAAGCTGAAGCCATGCTTGGTGATTCTTGAAAGGGGCTTTAATAATGTGTACAGAACAACAACACACCCACGCCAGAGCCATAGCATGTATGGCCTTTATCAAAAGACGTTACACAAAGGGTTCTCTAATCGTCTAAAGAAAAATGAAGAATTTGTGTTACAGAAACTGCAGAACTAGCAAGAAATCTGGCTAATTAGTCATTTATTGGCAGCCACAGTAACACAGTTGGGAGTCCATACCTCGCCTACCGCCTTGACTTTGTTCCCCAGAACTAACATTCCAATGGGGATACCTCTAAGGTTTGGGCAGCTTCTGATGTTGTGACCCGAAGGTCCGGTCTTCACTACCTTATAAAGACCCGGTCCGCCACCCTGGCCTGCGCCCAGATCACGTACATTGGCATCATGGGAAGGGCGGCCACTGGTGTCCTTTCCATAATCGTCCAAATTTGACCTGCCCTCCTGCAAAACCAAAGGACACTGGTTAATTTAAGTTTAAAAATAAGTGGTGCATTAGAAAATGTATGTTCTCAAAATATTCAATCTATTTTTTTAGATTAAAAGACAATAAGACTTAATTTTAGGGCCAATGAGAAATAAGGAAATCCGGTATGATGAAAAAGAAAAATCTAGTTTAACAGTTAATACTATTTTTAACAAAGAGAGATTATGATTATGGGACAATTGCACAACCTTGACATTTTTGCCCCCAAAAAAAAAAAAATATATATATATATATATATATATATATATATATATAAATGAATTTTTATTCTAAAAATTGAAAATACATTTCATAGAAGCAGCACATTCATGTAAGGTTAATGTATTTTTGAAAATAATGTATATAAATAAACTTGCCAATTGTGCTTCTAAATACTAAGAAAACAATCCTTACAAACATCATCTTATCCTAATTGTGACTTGTAATTAATTGTAGGTTGTGGAATGCAGATCATTATAACAAACATAACAGTGTGTTCTGATGTCAAGTTCTGCTGACTAATACTATATAGACATGCTGTTCATAAACTGACAAAAATCATTTTGCCTTTGTGTGAGGGAAAACAAAAACATGCATTCACATATTCCGCTTTAAGAAATCGTTCAACCAAAAATTAAAATTCTGTCATTATTATTATGCATTATGTTGTTATTTGTACCATGGAACACAAAAGTAGAATTTTGAAGAATCTTTTCCATATATGACTGGACTTCATTAACATTATCATCAAACTTATTTGCATAAATTATATTTCTGAGCTTAACAGATGTGGTCAATATTAAAAAGTGCGTAAAAATTCCTCAAAAACGAATTCATCTTTTGTGTTTCATGGAAGAAAACAACATACAAATTTTTAAAAAATAACATGAAGGTGAGTAAATAATGACAAAATGTTTATTCTGTGGGTGAACTGCTCCTTTAAATCCTCATGCAACTGACTTTCAATTGGTTTAATTGTGATCTAAGACATGAAAACGCAAAAGCTTTACCCAAGATTAACATAAATGTAATGTAATGACCATTAGGTTCTTACAACACATTCAAAACGTTACTGGAAACTTTGTGCATACCAGAAAAAGATGGTAAAATATATTTGTTTCACTCACACAATTTACACAATTAAACATGCAACTCTGATGATTATCCAGTACTACATGTAAAAATCACAATCCGAAACGTCTCAAAATCATGAGAAACACTGGTGAAAAGCAAAGCAGCAGCCAAGCTACACACACCTCGTCTCACAACTCACCTGAGGAAAACAAGATAAGGTCGTCCAAGACAAAAAGTCGATATCCCTGACTCCTTGGCTAGCGCTAAAGATATTCTGAGCAACAGATTATAAGCAAGTCAAAACACGATCGGAAATGACCTACAATTAGAAACGCAGATGGCATGGTTTGTCTTTTTTTGGAAGAGATGGCTTTCTTGTACTGACAGTTTCTTTATGTGTATTTGGATTCTTTTGAATTTTCTTCATGAGACAGTAAAAGAAGAATTTGATGGCTGAGAAGGTCTAGCGATCCTAAAACTAGAGTTCTGCAGAAGATTGTGACTGCAAATCCTCCAATTGCAACAGAACTGAAATCACATCAAAATACGGCAAATGAAAAATAAATCACATAAGAAATGTGAAGATTCATAATCTTCCAAAAAAGATTGGTGGTGTGTCATGCTGTTCATACTGGGAGCCTTGATGACATTTTCACATCCAGAGGTAATTATGCTCTCAGAATCACTCGCTTTCAGGCCTTGGGTTAGGACAACGGCTTGTTTCATGGCAGAACCTCATTAAAAGTTGCGGGACCCCGGCAGCTAATTTAGTGTGAGGAATTGAAATGGATCAATCACCTTTAAACCAATTGTTGAAAAAGTTTAATTGAACAAGTTAAGCTTTACAATGTTTACAATTTCAGATTGGTTATGCAAAGAGATTAAAGTTTTCATTGGGCCGCACTGATGCAGCTCCGTACGTTGCACGTACGCACAATCTTCCCCTGACTGGGATTTATAAAGGGATTTTTGCGCAGGTTCTGGCGTACGCATGCTTTTATAAATCTGAAAACGTTTTTGCGTACGCAAAATCGAGCTTTTGTGCGTACGTACACTTTTAGGATGAAATCTACGGAGAGTTTTATACATGAGGCCCCTGGTGTTTTAATCCATCTCTTTTGTTCACGTTCAACCACTTTCCTGATTACTTTAAAGGGAGGGTCAATGGTCGGGTGTATGAATGGGATTTTTCTTATCTATCGATCTAAAACTGCGAAAAATCTTGCACATTTTACATATAAACATAAAATGAAAAACAATGCAGAGAGCAACAGCTTTCCTTTCTGCTCTGATAGCTGCAAAACTACACCGAATAATGTGGGTTTGTGTTTTAATCAAGAATGGTAAGAGATGTGCTTTTTATATTTTTTCGCCTTCAAACCAAACTTCCAATTTCAGACGGCCAAGTTTAAATCCTGTCTGGCTATGCCGTATGCAATATTGGACCGAGTTATATTGCTTTCATGGGTCATGTGTAGGGCTGTAAAATCAATGAATCGTGACTAATCGGTTCCAAAATAAAAGTTTGTGTTTACACAATGTATGTATTTATGTATATATGTTAGTGCTGTCAATCGATAGATTTTTTTTTAACTAAATCGCACATTTTTCTGAAATTAATCGCGATTTATCGCGATTAATCCCACCTAACATTAAAATTTATTAAAATACTTTTACATTGCAATAATTTCACATTCAATCTTCAAATTAATGTAGAAACAACATAGCATATTTTTAATATTTGTATAATGGCATAATTTTTTTTATGACTGAAGGCCAGTATCACTCTGATGTCTCTATGAAATAATTTTTCCCCTAATATTTAAACATTGATTAGACATTCAACATTACAAAGCTATCAAATTTAACATTTATTAGACTACTTAAAATAACTTCTAATTTAAGTGAACTTAAAACAATCTTCACATAAACCCATTATAATGTCATATTTACATGTGCCCTTCAGCAAATAGGAAATATACAGAAATTGAATAAATTTATCAAACACTAAATTCTAAATTAAATACAGATGAATCCTTAAAGCTACAAAAGTTATTGAGTTCCTCTTTTTTTCTTTTGATCTTTGATTACATCACAGCAGCTCGTTATTAATTTTTTTTGTCTGCTGTCCCTTTAAGAGCTACCAATGCTGAACATGACGCGGATCAGACAGGCATCTCTTTACCTTTTCTGACCACTTCAGTTCTTAATGTCTCAAATGAGATGAATCGGGTGTGTTAGATGAGGGAGACAGTGCTGTGCTGCTCCAGGACAGTTTGGAAAACCACTGCATTTCAGAGACATGTTCTTAAATGTGACTCGTATAGCAGTTTTTAGGCAGCTTTAATTGCCTTTTTGGTAACTTCGTGACTTAACTGGCGACATAACTACGACATTGCACGCTCATAGTTTCTTTCGCAATTTGATATGAAATGATACAGGCTACAGCGCATTTGTGCGTGCAGTTGAAGAGCGCGTGCTACCGTTACTGCGCTCGTTTGAGTCGCGCCTGGCACTGAAGAGAATTTGGAGTGCGCGTCTGAAAAGTCTCCTGTTTGATGTGGTCATAAAGACGTTCTGTGTTTAAATAAATGATGGTTATTTTCACGAAAAAAAGAGACAGAAGCAGCAGTTGTGGTTGGGGTGGCCAACCATAGGCCCGCCCCTGCGTTAACGGCATTAAATATTTTTAACGTTTTAAACTGAAAAAATTAATTGCCTGCGTTAACGCTCTAATTTTGACAACACTAATATATGTATATAAATACTCACATACTGTACATGTGTGATTCAAATGTGCTTTCGCTGGCTCTGAGCCAGAGATGAATGTGCTGTTTTTAACCATATAATGTTTATTTTGGATTTCAGACATTTAAATAAACATAAGTACTAGCAAACAATACATTTATAGTTTGTAACTGATATCTACTGGAAGCAGCAAAAACAATCCATTCAATTATAATTTGATGACGTGTTTTATTCATAGCAGATACACATTTTGTAGGTACTCTACTTTCTCTCCCAGTTCACCAGGCACTTACCTTTAATGTATTTTGCGAGAAACGTAAAATCCGACAGATATTATTGTCTGAATTGCAGCGCAAACTAATATGATCAACTAACGAGGTTATTATAAAGATTTGTAAACAGAACACATTCACTTACACGTATTCGAGGATCAGAATATCAGATAGTTGATGACATAGTTAACAAGTTAGTGAATATTTTGAATAAAAAAGGGAAAAAATAAAAGCGATACATCTGTCATACAGCGCTATTGTGGCTGCGGTGTGTCACGTGTCAATTATGACAAACACTATGGAAATAATAAGGTGATACGTTCTAAAACAAACTTTTATTTCGGAAGCGATTAAATCGCGATTAATCAAATTTAAAGCCCTGGTCATGTGTCTCCTAGCAAAGCGGTGCACGTTTCTACACAATTTTGTTGACACCCAGTTTTTCTCTGTAACCGTTTACAAAGTTGGCAAGTGTATGATGCCCAGTGCTTCAAAATCTGTTCAGATTAGTATATTCCAGTCTTTATAATAAACAAGGTGTACATGTGGTATAAACCGGATTATTTTCTTAACAAGAAACATAGTATTTTAATGTGAACACAAATGCAAAATCGACGAAATACAAATTTTGTCATAATTGTGCAGCCCTACAAAACAGTGTGCATGAGTTAGTGTCTTTCAACCAGGAGTTAATAAGACAAGGGACTGGCAACATGCACCCACCCTTAACACTCTCCATCCTGGTCTCCGAGTGATCGTGCCCAAACTAAACTACACAGTAGAGCACTAACACATGCATAGTTGGTCTTTGTAAGTAATCGACACAGCATGCTTGTAGACATTTGGGAGTGGGTCATTAGATGCCCATGATTCACTGTAAAAAGAGCCAAACTGAAGAATATCGAATGATCAACCTAAACATGCTGGCAGTTACAAATCCCGTTCCCAAATGAGGAATACGTAGGGGCTCCGGCTAATCTACGAAGGGGGAGGCCTTTTACTTACGTCGAGAGGGACCAGGAGGCTTCTGCCCAGATGCTGGTTAAAAGAGAGGCACCAGGCTTCAGTGTACCCATTCATGTTGGGAACATACTTCTTTACTGTCTCATCATTCAGTCTGAGCCAGACACCATCATCATTGTGGATCTATGGGAAACAAGCAACAGAGCGGAGCCATGCCCTCCTGTAACTGCTAACACGCCTCTCGCACGAGCCTCTGAGGCTGCAGAGCCAATCGTGTTAATGCGCAGCACCAACCAATTGGATTTATAGTGGAAGTCCAGTTGAGGGACAATGAGATGCATCATCTACAGAATTTGTATATGCATGTAAATGCTATTGGCGGTTGTCAGCAGGGAACAACAGGCCCTTTCACGTGACTCAAGTTCAAGCTTCAACATGCTCAGCACGAGAGTCATGCGCTACACTGAGCATGTGAAAAGTGCTGCAGTGCCATCGAAAGGGTAACTTCTGCAAGTTTGCCAGTTAACAAGACAGCAGGAAGTTTACACTACCACTCAAAACCTGGACATGAATAGAAAAAAAATATATATATTTTTATATTCACTTGCGTTTTGCTTACTATACATTCCAATTTTCCAAGAACTAATTTTAAACATTAAACACTGATCCAGATTTGATAATATAATATATAAAAAATTATTAGACAATGCAATACCATTCAAAAGTCTGGAGTCAATAAGATTTAATAATTAAGAAACTACATTAAGATATTAATACTTTTAATCAGCAAGAATGTATAAAATTGAACAAAATTGATCAAAAAAACCTTTGTAATGCTACAAAAGGTTTCTATTACTAATAAATGTTGAAGAATCCGAAAAAAAAAATGTATAACAGTTTCTACTAAAATATTAAGCAACATCTGGACTGTTATCAATATTGATAATAATCACAGGAATAAATTACATTTTAAAATATATTAAAATGTATATTTAGAACAGTTATAAAATAGAAGTTATTTTTAACTGTAAAAATGTTTTACAATATTACTGTTTTTACTGTATTTTTAATCACATGAATGCAGAGACTTCTATAAATAAAATTATCTTATTGAACAAACTTCTGAACAGGACTGTGTATAAACAGTCAAACAACAAATATTAATAGATAATATATTATGTAATTAATAAGAAGCACATACAAAGTATTCCATAAAATGAAAAATTAATGTGTCCAAAATTTTGACTGCTAGGTGTTTTTGTTATAAATAGTTTGGCCTGTCATGCAAACGTCATGCAGTTTTTCCAATTAGATGTGCTTTGAAAGGTCAACGGCAAAAGTTTCTTGGTAAGGCTGTAGCTGACGCTTCTCTCCACAGAGTTCAGTGCACCTGCCAGTCATGTGAAAGGGCCTTCAGAGCAACCGACAGCATTGTGAATGTGAGATTGGGTCTAACAGGAGCTATGAGTGATTGGCATGCAGCAATGGGCTTTTTTAGCAATTGGCTGGAATAGATAGTTCCTATTTGAGATTTAACTACAGCCTCAAAGTCTCCTGCATGTGAATGAAGCAAAGGATAGGCAAATAAACGCTTGTGACCAAATCAAAAGTCAAATTGAAAGCTTAAAGAGATGCAGAAATTGTTTTAAAAGCCTTTTGTTTTAAAACAGAGCATTAATTAATCATTCATAGTTATGTTCCCAGATAAAAGAAAGAGAAAACAGAAAAGGACTTTAACTCAGAACAGTTTGGCCCTATTCTGGAGCGGTTTACCTCGTCAATGAATGTGATGGTGCCATTGACTTGGACTATGCCTATCTGTTCGCTCTGCAGAGAGGGGTGACTACGCACGCGCAGCCCTGCGCTGTCCTTGGCCACAAATTTGCGCACCTGAGAGAAGCAGAGGGGGAGAGACAGAGAGACAGTGAGACAGATGAGAAGATGGCAGGAAGCTGCAGTCAGAGAGCGAGTAGAGAACAGAACCGCACATCCTGTCAGACGAGAAAAACGTCGGTCCATCCGATGAGCTTAGAGACATTCGGCAGCAAAGAGCAGGAAAGACATTTGATTTTGCGCAGTTGTGTTGCTTGTTTCCCAGTTCAACGCACAGTAAAGAAATACACGGTAAAAATATGTATAAATAGCACTGACACCACACAGCTATCTGCACACCAATAGTCTCCAGCCCTCAACACTAACTTTCACCTTTATAAACAAAAACGAACGTACCAATATGTGTGTGTGTATGTGTGTATATATATATATATATATATATATATTTTTTTTTTTTTTTTTTTTTTTTTTTTTTTTGGGGGTGTAACGGTACATGTATTCGTACCGAATATTTTCTGTACGGGTCTTTCGGTTTGGTACGCATGTGTACCGAACAAATCATTCAATCTTTTCAGGAAATTCGGATAATAAATGCCGTTTTGGCGCTCTTTGATGAGGCGTGAGAGATCGCTGTGTAAACGCTTCAGTTCAGCGCGGAGCGCGAATGAGCACGATCATCCCTTCATCTTACTTCTAGTTTTAACGTGAAATAAACAAACATTAACATCTCATGCCTCATGTAATCGCACAATCAGTGTTTCACTCGTGGAAATATGCGATTAAACCGGCTTGTAAACAAAATGTAACGTAGCATTTCATTTACCTCAGGCAAGTCATCAGTGTCTACAGCTCGTTAAATCACCAGAGAAGAGTCTAGAGAAGAGCATTTCGCGAATTATTACACAATATAGCTTCTCATTATATTTTGTGTAGGCTAAATGCCAATGTGTAGGTTAAATGATTATATTTCAACAGCAAATAGCCTAGAAATTGTATAATTTAGAAGTTAATTTAAAAACTGCATTGAGTGCAATTTACATGTTTGCATACAATTTTTTTTAATTTGAGAGTTGATTATTATAGTTCAAAATAAATAGTAATTAAATTTAAGTTTAGGTTCTATTGTTAATTGTAACCTTAAAAGGGCTCACTATAGTTTAGAGCAGAAGCTGAGATAGATTATTTTATTAATATTTAATGAGGTAGATTTAAAGAACATTTTAATTATAATTGAATTTATTTAAAGAAAGAGCAATTTGTTCAGTAAAACACTGTTTATTTAAAAAAAAAAAAGTTTAGTATTTTTCCTCACGGTTTTTTCTCCTGCAGAAACCATACCGAACCGTGACATCAAAACCGAGGTACGTACCGAACCATCATGTTTGTGTACTATTACACCCCTAATATATATTATATGTGGATGTTAGCACATGTCGAGCCACAGGATGTCAACTTCCAGAACGTCATAAATTTCATAAAATAAATGCTGTAATCACATACTATCTTCTTCTGTGGAAAACATTTTTGATCATCATTTCCAGAGAATTACAGTCCAGTTGTGAACATTTGCAATACCATTGAGAAGTTTGGGATCATTATTACTTTTTTTAAAGAAATGAATCCTTTTATACAGCAAAGACGCATTAAAAGTGACAGTGAAAAAATTATAATGTTAATATAAGATTTCTATTTCAAATGAACACTCTTCTTTTATACTTTTTATTCATCAAAAAGCAGGGGGAAAATGTGTCACGGTTTTCACAAAAATATTAAGCGGCACAACTGTTTTCAACATTAATAATAATAATAAATGTTACTTGAGCAGCAAATCAGCATATGAGAATGATTTCTGAAGGATCATGTGACACTGAAGACTGGAGTAATGATGCTGAAAATTCAGTTTTGCATCAAAGGAATAAATTATTTTAAAATTCAAACAGAAAACTGTTTTTTCAAATTGTAATAATATTCTGCAATATTACTGTTTAACTGTATTTTTGGTCAAATAAATGAATAAATTATTTTATTTATTTTTTAATACCAATCTTACCAACCCCCCAAACTTTTGAATGTGGTATAAACTGAATGTCTGAAGTGGTCAGACCCGATCCATCAAGCTGAGTAGTCACTTGGGAATTTGGGAACTCACCTTGCTAGGCTGAGGTTCAGCTTTAGGTTTGACCATCTGTGTGCCAGGAGGGATCATTCCTTTGGGTGGATCTTTGACCTCGACCTCCAGACCAGCATCTGAACAAACATTATTCTAGTCAGCAAACCCATTTCACGAGCTCTGTAATATCAAGAGTTACTACACCGTTTTAAAAAAGCAAAGACTTCATGCACAACGACTAGAAATCATGTTTTCTTTTTTTCCTCATTTTCTAAAGAAACTGCTCATTTTGAAAACCTATTTGAGCTCTAGAAACATACATGATCCACTTTAGACACCCTCCAAACACAGAGCTCTAATATGAAGATTAATAAATCCTGAAAAGCAGTTACCAATCTCAATGCCATCGATTGTCACATGAATGGTGTACAGCCCAACAGCACCAGGGGTCCAGTTAGCGCTGTAGGTGCCGTCTGTGTTTGCCCGGATAAGCATGTTCTCACTGGGTCTGAGTAAAAAGTGAACACACTGAAGATGAAACCTGATCTTACATTTGAATTTGTTTGTAAATTATATATGACAGGTAGAAAAGTAGTCTTTGAACCTCTTTGGTGTTGGTGAGGCGAAGCGAAGCTCTTCAAAGGAGTAATTTTCATATGCCTGCATTTAAAAAAAAGTAATTGACAATGTAATGAAAATTCACCCTATATATTTTGTAAATGCATGTTATTGATCTTATATTGAATGATTCATCCAGGAATTAACTGCAAATTTCCATTGATTTTTGAGTGCTGGCCATAGATCTCAATCTAATGAACAAACAATGGATAGAATCAATTATCTGTCCCACATTTTTTTCCCCTCAATAATCCATTTCATGTGGTTGTACATCACAATACAGAAGAACATCACAACACAATACGAAATTTCTCTTTTGTTGTTGCTTCTCATTACAATATTGGGAAAGATGGTTAAAATGTGAAAATTTATAGTAAAACTAAACCGCAGCCTTTGCGATTTATTAATCGCATTACCATTTCAGTACTATATCAATTAATTGGGCAGCCCCAGTCCAAATCATTTTTGCAGCTACTGTATTTATCAAGTCAGGAGATGAGAGGAACCTTCATCATGGTGATGGCGATATAACGGGCCTCTTTGATGATCATGGGCTCATATGTCGCCTCCAGTTTGGGAGGTGGGTGGCCACCGTAGGTGAGATCAGTGCCTGATGTGGAATTAGAGGAGCTGCCTGGCAAACGCTGCAGTCTCTTCATGTTCTCCTGCTGGATGGACTTCTTCTGAGAGACAGGAACAGCCTTGACTTCAACCTACAACACAGAGCAGAGACAGTTAGGTAAATGCTGCTTTCATAACATACCTTTTGATACAAGAAAGATGTTAACCTTCATGTTTGGCACATGCACAACATCTCCATATTGGTCTTTGGTCTGCACCACAACAGTAGTGGGCCAGCCACAGCGGATGTCGTCTTTGTTGAGTATGAGCGAGGTCTTCTGAGGGTCTGCGTAGGAGTCTGGCTGAAGCCACCTGGGACAGCAGAATGGTAAAGATGCTAAACAGTACATATTAGATTCTTTATGACTAAAGGGAGCTGAAAAATGTTTTGAGACCAACCTGGCGAGCCGCCCACCGCTGGAGTTCTGCACACAGGTGATGAAGTCCTCTAGGAAGGAGTGTTCGTTAGTCTGCAGGTGCAGTGGCAGGTTGCCCTCCAGCGCCTCTAGGATTGTGGGAGAGTGAGAAAGCGCCAGTCCCTTCCCCAGGAGCCCTGAGTGGGATTTACAAACCTGCTCGACACAAACACACGATTAGAGCTCAGTCTGATGATGGTACTGTGCACATAAACACCAAAACTATTTCTAATTCAGTACCTGGAGTGAGGCCTCCTCTAAAATCTCCAAATCCTCCTCCAGTTCATTTCCTGTAAAATGGTACATAATCCATTTAATCAGATGAAAAAGACAAAGTTCATGCTTATGATTTTATCAGTGGCACCAATAAAGGAATTATTAAGTTAACTTCCTTTTTCAATAGCTCAGATGTAGCTTTTCCAGTAACAAGCTACTTTTTAAGACTTTTAGAGGTTCCAGTGTACCGTGACAAAACACAAAATTGCTGTTTAAATGTCAAATAGTGTTATGCTTTACAGTAATCTGTGGCAATATTCAAACAACCTCTCAGCTTTAAAAAGTTGTTTTCATTCTTGTGCATCACTTCATTTGGAATTTTCACATACATGAACTGATTCATTTGTACATTCTTTTTTTTTTTAAGCAAAATATTTAGCTAAATTAAAAAGTGGACTCAGTTAAATTTAGAAAGTTAAATTTACCAATTAGTTAAATTTACTAAATTTATCAATTATCAAATCTATCATTTTTATCAATTAAAAAAATATATCAGGTATGGTCAGATAAATTAATCCTTTTTTTAATCCTGTTACTCTATCTGAGATTAATTCGAAAACCTTTGTAAGTAAATTATGTAAATAAATACACTACCGTTCAAATATTTGAGGTCAGTATGATTTTTTGAATGTTTTTAAAAGAAGTCTCTTAATTAAGGCTTCATATATTTGATAAAAATACAGCGTAAATACAGTAATAATACTGTGAAATATTACACCTTTAAATGACAGTTTTCCATTTTAATATATTTTAAAATGTAATTTAGTTCTGTGATGGCAAAGCTGAATTTTCAGCATCATTACTTCAGTCTTCAGTGTCACACTATCCTACAGAAATCAGTCTAATATGCTGATTTTCTGCTCAACAACTCAACATTCCTTATTATCAATGTTGAAAACAGTTCAACAGTGGAAAGATATATTTTTTCAGGATTTTTTGATGAATAGAAAATTTAAGAGAACAGAATTTATTTGAAACAGAAGTCTTTTATAACATTATATATATGTCTTAACTCTCACTTTTGATAAATGTAATGCATCTTGGCTGGGAAAAATATTACTTTATTTAAAAAAAAAATAAAATAAATAATAATAATAATAATAATCTTACTGGCCCCAAACTTATGAATGGTAGTGTATGCTTTAAAAAGGTATCACTACTTTATATTAGTTAGCTACCTTAACTGCTTAAAATTACGAGTAGCTTGTAGCGTGCCACATTACAGTTCCTACTTATCTTCTCCAGCGCTGGCAAGCAGCAGTCATTCTTACCTATGGGTAGGGCAAGATCCTTTTTCATGAGTGCAGCTGCACACACGCTTCCCAAATAGGCCAATTCCTTCTCCAGCTGAATAATTCCCTGAAACCACAGCCACATTTACATTATATTCAGATTTACAGCCACATGACAGATGCCTCAAATACATATGTAGCATGGATCACTATTCCTTTCTCTGGTCAAAAACAATCCGTAATTGAGATGCTAGTAGTGGTAAATATAAATGAACTTTATTTAGATGTCCAAGCTGAAACCGTTTCCACCCAGATTTCAATACACATTGTTGTATGAATATCAGCACTGTTTCTGTTCTATATATTTCTGTAAATGTTGACCTGTAAATTATGTAATTTAACAGTGCAGGGCCACATAAGGTAAAAAAGTAGGGTAAATGGGCTCCTCACATGTTAATACTTCATTTCATGCATTGGGCTCAGGTTTAAGACACATTCATATTGAATTTCCTACCTCATCAAGACCAGGGTTAAACTCATAACCAACAGCTACACATTTGAATCCATAGAAACAGGCTTTCTCATCTTTCACATAATCTGATGCAGTTTCCAAGGAGAAGTGGGCTTCGTTACCTGATATTAGAGAAAGTAAATCAGTTAATCGGCGAGTCAGTGTAGCATAACTCATTTTGAATAATAATAAGGTGCAGGGTTTTTACGGTTAATAAAAGTAAAATTACAACCATAAACATTGCCTTTACTTAAAACAAAAATAAACGTTAGCTGAAAAAATTAAATATAAAAAACTTAATGTACTAAAACAACGAAAACTAAAATTAAAAAAAAAAAAAAATTACAAGAGACAAAAATAAAACTTCAACTATTATTAAAATGAAAACGGAAAACACAAAGATAAAAACTGATTCAAAATCTTTATTAAAAAAAAAAAAGAAATAGTATCTCAGCAATACTAAAATATAACTGATAAGGTGGCATCTGCGCATATAATCACAGTCCTCACAGAGACAACATTCTAAAAACAATCCCAAAATCTTCCTGATTGGGATCTGGTGTTTATAAACCCTTCGTGGGACAAAATAAAGCTTTATCTGCTGACAATGTAAAGACTCCCGCTCAAGGGCCTTGAAGTGGTGTTAAGTAAACATCTCAATAAATGGGTTCTTTTTAATAACTGAACAAACAAATACTGACACTTCAACAGCATGTTAATCAGAATGAAAGCATAAGTAAACATTTATAAAGCTCTGAAGTTGACTGTCTGGGACATCGCTGTTACCTGGCAGCACCAAGACAGCGGTGGGCCAGCCACTGGAGCCAGAGAACTTCTTGAGCTCAGTCCAGCTGTTGATGGTCTCGTGAGCCAGAGATTTGGAGCCGAGCCCAGAGAAGTGCATCGATCGACTGGGGATCAGGAGACGGAGGACATCTTCTGGCTGTGCCGTGCCACACTGAGGATCAAACTCAATGGCCATCCAGCGAACACAGTCTGGGAAGGAAACCTGGAAACCAGCGAAGGGGAATGGGATTAAACCACTCTCATTAAGGTACACTGGTCATACTGCATCTCAATTTGTAACAAGTTGACTGGGAGTTCAGGGTGGTTGTTTAAGGTGCAGCTGGGGAGTTGATAGGTTGTTCTGGGTGGTCTTTTAGGGTGTTGCTGAGGTGTTATTGTGTGTTCTGGGTGGCTGTTTAGGGTGTTGATGGGGAGCTGACTAGGTGTTCTGGGTGAATGTATAGGATGTCGCTGGGGAGTTGATTGGGTGTTCTGGGCTGGGGGAGTTGATTGGGTGTTCTGGGCGATTGTTTAGGGTGTTGCTGAGGAATTAATTTGGTTGTTCTGGGTGATTGTTTAGGGTGTTGCTGAGGAGTTAATTTGGTTGATCTCGGGGTGATTGTATGGGATGTTGCTGGGGAGTTGATTGGGTGTTCTGGGCGATTGTTTAGGGCAGGGGTCACCAAGTTCAATCCTGGAGGGCCGGTGTCCTGCAGAGTTT